>CAKAOI010026452.1:0-33618 GCA_916701655.1 Sebastiscus albofasciatus | reverse complement strand
ATTCATATTATTTCTTTATATTAATCTTGTCTCTAGGTGGAGGCTTCAGATAAGCCCAGTGTTTTTTTTTTTGCCTCTTCCTGCACTTTATATTATTCATTTATTTTATTTTATTTTTTGTTATGTTGTATAGTCTTAAATTGTGCAAAACAAATAAACAAACATTTGACATTGACGGCTGAAAATAACAGTAATTACAAGTTGACCTCATGAAGGGTTGACTAATAACCTCATTGCATTATTATAGTTACTTCAACTATTCATAATTATTCCAATATATTCAATTTCATGTGTAGCCTCTGCTGGTGTAGAAAAAGTTCCCAACACTTCACACATACTTCCCAACACCTAATAGGTCAGAGGATGAAACGCCTCCCATGGGCGGCTGCACTCCCATTGGCCACTATTTCTAACGCCCGCCTTATTTCTCACAGAGCATCGCGCCCTCATTGGTCGACGCACCTGGTCGTCACCGTGCGTACACGGTGGGCGTCAGCCGGTGTGCTTTTCCGGTGCGCTCCTGATTGGCCGGTCGTGTGCGCTGACGTCACGGCCCTGCCAGCTGATCGGAGTGAGAAGCCGGTTTTGAAGAGAGGAGTTGGACCGGAGAGAGAGAGACCGGTGGAGGGAGAACCCGAGGAGCAGCGAGCAGCACCGGCACAACCGGATACTCACACTACTGGACCGATTTTACATTATCTTTTTCGTTTTCTTTTACAGAGTAAACGTTAAACACCGGAGACAGCAGACAGTGTTATCAGGGTGAAGTTATTCGCTTCTCGTCGAAAACCTCTGGAACTGTCAGAAAAAAAAATTGATTGAGAGTTAAGGTGTGGCTGAGGGTTTTTTTTTCTGTGAGGCACTGAAATATGGCACAAAAACCAGACTGTTTTCTACTCGAGTAGTCTTCTATATATCTACCAATGGCTTTATAGACACAGTCATTTTCATCTAGGAGAAGATATTACATAACAATGCCATCTTGATGATGTGCGCACCTATTTGGTTTATTATAGGGACCATTACGCAGTAGGGAAGTGAGTGGTTTTTTACTGCTTAGCTTTTGGGTTTCATAAGTAAAAAAAAAAAGGACGTGGCAACTTTACAGTAGCCAGAATGAATGCCACAGGCGAACTGGGCGTGTGTGTGTGGGGGGGTTGAAACAGTCCGAGCAGAGAAGAGCCTAATAATCCTCCAAATCTCATCCAGACGCGCCACAAATTGCGCATATTTGACACCAGTGACGCGCAACTCGGTGGAACCGAGTGGATCTACCTGAAACCAAAGTAAGTGCGACTGTCAAATACAACTTTTTTTTTTTTTTTTTTAGCAGAGGTGGCATTTAAAAAGGCCACAGGAGGAGGGCGTGCTATATAGTGTTATATCACAGGCTGATCGAGGCCTATATATATATATATATACATATATATAATCTTTATTCTCTGTGATACAGATCTGACTATAATGGGGTGTGTCTTTTTTACCGAGGCAAAACCTTCTGGGCGTTAAATGCATCTAAATGGAGCAGAAGGAGTTGTCTCTATATCACAGTTATAGTCTTCCTGACTTGTCAAAGAATATATGGAGGAGTCCCTTCCTCCTACTCTTTGCAATGCATTTATACATCATAATTGAGTGCACACAGGCAGACTGACCCCTGTATAGTCTAATTAAGATAAGCTTTAAGTCGAGAGGAAAAAGCAGATAGAGTGAATTCCTTCAAGGCCCCACCCTTTGTAGCTGCAACATGGATGTGGAGAGTTTGCCCCCACCTCCTCCTCCTCCTCCTCCTCCTCCTCTCTGTCTCTCCCTCCGCGTCATTCATTTCCCCTTTCAAGCTTCTCTCTTATGCTGTCCCCCCCCTTCAGTGTCTCCAGGTGTCTTCAGTAGATCTTCTTCTTGTCTTTTAACTTTAGATCATCAGGATCTACTTCCAGGGATCTACAGAGAGGTGTTAATTGGTGGAGGTAAGGCGTGGTTGTGTGACCTGTGGAATGCTTACAGCTCTATTAAAGCTAAAAAAGGTAGGACTATTTGTCTACTTTGCCAATTCTTGTGACATTTTTGTAAGTTTTTTGCCTGTTTGCTTGCTTTTTTTTTTGGTTATTGTTGTGCTCATCAACCTGTTGCAAGTTTAGCCAGTCTATGTGTACTCTGTCCCCCATTTTCTATGACTTCTAGTGACAGGGATTATGTAATCTTATAGGCAGGCGGTGTTCAGGGCCCTCGAACGTTTGCTTATGCAATCTCAGTTTAACAGTTTCAGTTTAACAATTTATCTAAGCTGCAGGTTCCAAAGCTCAAATTCTTGGGTGGAAAACTGCATCGAGTCCGGTTATGATTCATAAGGAGGGCCGTCTTCGCATTCTGTGTAGCAACCGGTGGCTTTCTCCGCCTGCATCCCGTCTACGTCAGCCGAATGACAGGTCAGACCTTGTCGTCTCTGATCTTTGGCATCAAAGCTCCTGATGGATAACTTGACCTTGTGCGAATCTCATTTCTGTTGGCCAATGACTTGCCTTTTTTTCCCCCAGATTGTAGTTCTGAGGTTCCCATTGCTGCTTATTTTCCAGCCCAGCACTGACGAGCTTATTGTAAACTATCCTTTCCTCCTCCAATTCTACATGATGAGTCAAAGAAAATGCACTTTTCATGCCACAGATGCACTGGAAATGCTCGCTAGTTGCACAGGGTTCACTTTGGCTTCCCCCCACCGTCTTCTCCCTTTCCTCAAGAGTGCCCGGCCCGCTGTAATTACCCCCTCTTTGGGTATGAATAGTGAATTATACATGATGCTGCAGGCCGGTAAGAGTCCGGGCCACTGGACACATCTGGATTATCAGGATGCCACCGATTGAACGCCCAGTGGGCTGTTTTTTAAGAGAATTAACCTCGGTGGTAGTAATGTCGGATGTCCCACCCACACGCTCCATATGCAGGAAGTGCTGCGTTGGGACCGATTTCACATATAGGAGGAGTGTGATAATGTATTTACAAGGCCTCGCTGACTTTGGTTACAATGATACGTTATGGGTGTATGCAAAAAGGATGTGAAATAGTTGTTATTGTTGAGTGAGTTGCGGGAAATACATGGTCCAGGTTAGAAGTTCACATCAATGTCAAGTAAAAAAGGAAGTGAATCTGCAGCCTCTGTGGCTGCATTCTTGCAACTTAAGGGTAATTATTGTTGATTTGTGAAGAATTTAATGACTTTATAAAGTTAGTTGCTGCTCAGATGACATCCTTATTCACCACTACAGACATCCTGCTGCTACGTACATACTGTGCAGTATAGCTCTTTCCCACCCTCCCTCTTTTCTTCTTCGAGTGTTTGCTTTGTCTGGGCTCTGATTGTTTAGCCACATTGAATTGACCTATGTATGTATGTATGTGTATGGTATGTGTGTGCGTGTGTGTTAGTGGTAAGCTGGCACAGTCATTATCTCTGTGTTGCTGGATGTGATTAATACAGCCGTCCAGCGGTGACGTCCATTGCGCCACTCCCCAGACAGACACACACAGAAAGGGCATGTACTGTAAGAGGGAGGAAAGACTGGTATCTGGTGTGTGTGTGTGCCCTATAATCTAGAGTCAAATGTCAAGTCATCCTGAAAGTTTGAGTGCATGTAGATGCTTTCTGTGTGAGTATTCGCCATATTTTATGCAAACGTGTGTGTACATGTATGGGTCGGCAAATTGGGAAAGGGTTTAGTCTGACAAACAGGCCTTTTACTTAACTCTCCAAAATACCCACAGAAAAGATCTGGAACCGATTTACCAACCGCCAGAGTTGCCGACATTGATCAGAACCATACCATGTAAAAAAATGTGTCATTTGATGAGTCACTCCTCCTCTGCTAACTTGAGCTTGTGAACGACCAATCCGTCAAGTGACACGGTGTAAGTGAGCAGGACTGAACATTGATTGATACCGATGGCCAATCAGAGAGGGGAGGATCTGCGGTGGAAATGCGGTAGCTGCAGTGAGGTTGCACATTTTTATAGCCACACCCAGACAGCCTTGGAGAGCTAACTTTGACTAGCTTGGGCACATTTGGCACATTTTTGTACACGCTTTAGGATGAATATAAATGGTTGACTATCTAAATGTTGCTTCTAATACAGTTGTAAGAGGTTAACGAGTACAGAAATTGTAAGCGGGTTAAAAGGACGTGTGTCTGCGTCTGGTTAAGACAGACAAAGCTCCTTGGCAGGTGTTGGCGTGCCGTACGTAGGTGTGTATGGCAATCGTCTGATGGAGAGACAGATGTACTCTCTGTCTGTGCCTTGCGTGTGCACACATGCACAGGACAAGGATGTGTGGGCGTGCGCAGCATGGGCGAAATCTGAGATATAGTTGGTGATGCGGCGCTAACGTTCTTCCAACTGTGTCCCCCAGACTATATTGTGACTGCCTCATATGGAGAGAGATTGCCACCACTCCTCAGCAAGGCTGTGTGTGGTTTACCAGACCCAGCCCCGTACTCATATGTAAAACACATGTGTGCCTGCCCACTGGAAAAAGTTCTTTACACACATACATAGAGCCAGAAGGTAGTAGCCTGAGGGAACAGATATACGGAGAAAGAAACTACGGCCTTTATGTGAGGAAAGAGCGCTAAATGAAATGTCTTTGTAGACTCAGGTTGGACGTTTTAGTTCTGAGTTTTAGCTCTAGCCTCGTGCAGGCACAGACTGAGCTTAACTAAAGCTGTGCTAAGATTATTTTAGGCCCAGCTTTGGGCTGGTCTCTGCAGGGCCAGCGGTGAGGAGCGGTGGGCCTCTCGGCAGACCGGCTGGAATGTGGACCATATGTAGCAGGCATCCCAGGAATGTAACTCGGCCTTGCTGAACTGACCAACCTAAAGACACAGAGAGAGAGCTGAGCGGGATAAGGAGGAGAGAAAGGAATGAAATGAAGGGAGAGCAAGGATGATATTAAAAGGATGAAAGAGGGGAAAAGGGAGATGGCGGAAAATGAAAGCTTGGAGAAGAGAGCTTAACGAAGCGCATGAGAGATGAGTGCAGGAAAGACGGGAGGGTGGAGAAGTGATAGAAAAGGGGCAATTGACGGCTAAAAGAAGAGAAAGTAGTAAAGACAGGTAGATATGCACATACTCTAAAAACTCATCAGGATACTGCAGACAGAAAGATTTGTGGTGAGTATAAGATGGCGTCTTCAGTGTGGACTACGCTGGTGTTATCAGTAACGAACTACACTCGCGTAGCACCGTTTGTACTGTTTTTATACTTGCCATGATGTCTTTCCGTATACAGTATACTGATGAAAATTCATATGCAACAATTCTCATTAGAGATTTTTTTGTTTAAGTTATTTAATTGACAAAAAAAGTCAAATATTTGCTGTTTTCAGCTTCTCAAATGACATGATTTTCTGCTTTTCTCTGTTTTTATATAATTTTGTATTTAATGTCTTGAGTTTCGGACTGTTACTCGGACAAAACGAGACAATTAAAGAACTTGTGATAGGTATTTCTTACTTTTTTCAGCATTTCATAGACTAAAAGATTTATATAATTAAAAAATAATTGAAAGAATAATAAAAAAAAAAAACAGCTGATGCAATCGTTAGTTTGTGACTACCTTATTTTTTTATCTCAATAATTGAGGTGTGTGATGCCTCCTCATCTACTCTGACTAAGAAACACAGGAAGATAAAAAAATGGACACAGCTTTGTTTAATTCTTTGACTTAACTTTTAATTTTAACCTCTTTGCATGCGTCATTACTCTTTTTTGACTTCACATGTAGAATTAGAGAACTAGGGAATTTAAAATGCAAGACAAATTTGTTTGCTAAAGCCTTAAAATGTTAGGATAGATTAAAATAAAGACCATTTGCACTCAAGCTGGTTGATTTTACTGGAGTAAACGCATCAGTAATTACAGTCATGTGGTTACTCAATAATTAAAGCTGTTGGATACTAACGTCATGCCGTATCTAATGTATGTAATAGGGGATATGTAATAGGGCGTGGCCTCTGTGGATGAAATGTGGCCACAGTGTTCTTCCAGCTCACTAACTCGGGGTGAATGTCTCTGTCTCGTCTCTGTTAGCTTAGCACACTGTGCTCTCAGGCTATCTGGGTACAGCTGGGGCCAGAACGGCAGGAAACACACTCACTCACAGATACACACACTTGTACAAACATTTCTTTTTAGTCCAACATACCCCAGCTATGTCCCCTAGACACACACACACACACACACACACACACACACACACACATACACACCATGCTCAGTGGAGTGTGATGAGTCTGTGGTTGAAGGGCGGTTGACCTCCACCTGCCACGGTTTTTTCATTGACCGACCATCATCAGCTTATCATTTCATCTTGTGTCAGTCTTAATCCTCGTCAAGCTAATTAGAAATTTAGCTCATAAAACCAGGAACCAATAAACCAAATTACGATCTCTACGTCGTGTGGGGACCCACCCACGTTTGCATGGTAACCCTTGGTAACCCTTTATGGGTGCTGATCTGCAGCTGGAGATGACAGGCTAGAGACAGTTGGGTTTGGACTGCATGAAGTAAATGTTTGTCTCCACATAAACGTGAAAGGCGAAGGTCAAAGGGTAAATCAACTTAGTATGGTTGGCTGAGTAAATTAAAAGGTAAACTGTCCGGTGCAGAGCCATTAATCACAAAGACAGATTTGTATCTATAGATGTAGAAGTGACTTTAAATCGTTGACTGTATATAAGAAGTGGACGTAGTCGCCGTGACGTCACCCATTGGTTTGTGGACTGCCGTTTTGAAGCCTCAAATTTGGCATTTTGGCCGTTGTTATCTTGGCTTTTAGCCGTCACCATCTTGTTTTTTTTTTTTGCAACCATAAGTGCCACGAGAGGGCAGAGCTAAGCACAACCAAACGCTGAATAAGACGTTTTTAGGCGACCAAAATGTTACAATTAACTTTCATGAACTGAAAACACACTGTGAAAGGGTTAAAGTTTAAGACGAAAACAAGGACAGCTCCCAGACCGGACAACACCGTGGTAGCGACCTGTCAATCACAAGGTAGCCACACCCTAAAGCATACCCTATCTGCTATTGCCAGTTTAAACGTTGAGGGGAAATAAACAAAGAGCAGAGATCCTATTTAACACAAGGCAAATACCGTATATTTAATTAGTGTGACTACTGTGACTATTGATTCAGCCATCATCTACAAGCTGAATTGGTCCGGAAATGAAACGCGTCAGGACTGAGGTTGCATTGCCCCTTGGCTAAAAATAGTTCTGAGTGGAAATCCTGGAAACCACGTGTACAGACAGATAGGGAAGTGTAAGACCTAACTTTGCATTTAACGGTTGATCGTTTATAGTTCAGTGTTGCATTACTTCCTTCTGCTTATTCTGCTTATTCAGCTATTTGAATGTTTGTGATGCCAAGTGCAGTCGTGAAAAAGATGTCCCCTGTTGCTAAAGGCATAGAGCTAAAAGTTTCCAGGCGGAACTCGTGCCTGTGAAATGTGGTTCTGCATTACGTGCATTAATCAACATACCGTGTATTCTGCGTGCACCGAACCATGACCCCTGTAGCGTGATGGTTTGCATAAAACCTCAAACCATTACAGATCTAACCGGAACACCAGTATGTTTCACGTTTTCATAAGATCAAAAGTGTGTGGGAAACAGCATTGTCTCTAAATCTGACAATTCAACTTGACACTTTGGCAACAAGTCAACCAGTGGTTTGCGTTTTCAAATATAATTTCGTGTGAATAAAATGACATTGGTCAGTAAGGAGATGGCGTGATTCAGCCCTCCGTGTCTTTTCCTCCCTCTCCGGAGGGAGGATGGGTGGGGTGAAGGGATGACACTGAGGAGATTCTCGGGATTCGTACCACGCATGGGCAGCTGCCACTTCTTATTCATTTGCCCTACAGGCATTTCCTGTCTCTCAGCACCCTAACTAAACTGCTAGTTAGAGGGGGAGGGTGACAAAGGATATACATACAGAAAGAGAGAGAGGGAGGATGAATTGCTGGGACTATGGGGGCATTGAGCCAGAGCAAGGGATGGACACAAACAGATACATAGAGAGAAACAATGTACTCTTTGACACACTTCTTCCCAGTGGTAGGAAGGGAGATGACAGCCAGAGGAAGCACACAAATCTTTTCTTTATGTTGGGCCTCTTTGCTCAGCGTTCACACCTCTACTTCCATCCCTCTGTTTCTGTATCTCACGGTCTCAGGGGCTTTCTCTCCCCCCCTCCTGTCCACTTATATTTTCCAAAAGGATGATTTGATCCATGCGTGTGTGTGTGTGTGTGTGTGTGTGTGTGTGTTTAGAAAATTTGACACTTGGTGTCCTTCACAGGGAGCTTACATCACACACACCCGCAGTTTTAGAGTCGTGCTGCGTCATTGTCTCATCCGTGCGTGGTGGGAACACCAGGACCAGGTTGTCTGATTCTCACTTCATGACATCACTGAGGCAGATGCCACCCGCCTTCCTCTCTTCCTACACTCAATACTGTTCCCATGCATTCCTGGCTCCAGATGCTCAGTGTAAAATCCTGTTAGACACTCTGCAAGACTTTACTGGAAGTCCCGCTTCCTCTTTCCCACCTGCTGACTTCCTGCTCGCTGACATCACCTCTTCCTTAAGCAAATACCGTCGTGCACTTGAAGTGAATCGGTCCGTTAACAAGCTGTGCTCGCCGGATCAAAGGTGGCTGCAAAATTTCACACTTGTGTGGATAATGACTGTGGCATAATTGCTGTCAGGTTGTCGTATTTGAATGTGTATTTTTAGAGCAAAAATGCCTTGTTGAGATACAATAGTGTGTGTGTGGCTGAGTCACTTGTGTATGCCATGTTCCATGGGCCCCACCCTTACTGCTGTCTTCTGTCTGGATCCCTCTCCTTCACCCTCAACCCCCCAGCCTCTCCCCCAAATTAGAATAAAAGCTCTTATTATATCATTGTATGTTTCCTACCAGGTGAACAGCTGTACTAAACAAAACCTCCTATGAGGAACACATTACGGGGCTTCAGTCCACGTTTAAAGAAAAAACGCCTTATGCATATTCCCGTCTTCTACCAGTGGAAGTTGCTCTGCCACTTCCAACTGTTAACTGGTTTCATTTTGAATCATTAATTCACATCCAGATACACAGCAGCCGTGGGCGCAAATACAAGTTATACAATATAGATGCACAGGCCTCATGCACATGCATGTGCAGTAACAAACGCACACTCCCTCTTTTTCTATCAGCAGTGTCGAGTGGCATTTCATAATTCACATGGCGCGACTGTGTGTGTGTTTCCGTGCTTCTATATAACAGGGCGTGGACACCCCCCACCCCTTCCCATCCCCTTCACTCCCCATGCATGCATACATTTGCTCGCTCACTTACAGTTCCTCATGCATATGCATTATCCCTCACGCACACACACTCACTCACAATGATCAGTTCCAGTTACTTCCAGCTTGCCTCGCCTATCTCGGTCATTTTCAGAAGCAAGCAGTGTGAATGATGAACCCGCTCTGACAGAGTGCTAGTGTTAGCATGCCTCTCCGCAAGAATTACACTTCAGCATCGCTTGCTTGTGTGTACGTGTACGTCTCTTGAAATTCACGCCCTTTCTTCTACCCTAATCCCATTCAAGGCTGTAGGAGGAAAGCACCGGCAAATATATTGATCCGCTCTTGACTTGAAAGCAATTTGTCGTGGCCTTGGGTAAAGGGTTATGGGGGTTGGGTGTGCACATGTGATCTATTGCACACCAGCTGAGATTGGAACGGCCCACTGCGCTATCAGTGTAAACATGAGGAAGTGCACATAATGACGTGCACGCCGGGGATGTACGAAAATATCGATACACTTGAGTATCGCGATATTATGCTTTGTGATGCTGTATCAATTCCCCAAAACACTATAGATTATTAATTAATAGTTCACATGCAAAGATTCGTGACAGACAGTGGTTCACTTGTTAAACCCCCAACCGCTAGCAGTGTTGTAATTAGGGATGCACCGATACCGGATCGGATGTCAGTCCAATACTGATAATCGGTGACAATGGGCCCGATCTATTCAATTCAATTCTATGTTTTTATACTATATAAATTATATACTGGAATTTTAATTCCCTTTTAAGTTTTGACCAATTTATTGCTGCAATGAAAAGGTTTACTCGTCTTTATACTATGACAGTTTTCCTAAAATTAGATTTTAAAAATCGCAATATATGGCCTGGCTTAGTATCTCAATGTATTGAATCGTGACCCCTGTATCATGATACGTATCGCCAGATTCTTGCCAAAACATAGCCCTAATTTCAAAAGTATAGAATCAGAATAGTCATCTCTGTTCCAGATACAGTAGTTTGGACTAGTTGTTCATAGGAAAGAAGCACAATTTAAACATTTAATGTGGCCATTAATAGAGTTTGTAAAACCCCAGAGGAGGATTTATAAAAACATGGATCATTGATTATGTCTAAAAGAGTGAATGCAAATGACACAGCTGATTTAATATGTTCTCCGCGGTTTCTCGTGTGATCAGAAGTGAAGAATAAATCAGATTATTTAACTGTAAATGAGCTAGTTGTCAAAACCAAGATGACCATTTTCCTTAGATATTCATTTAGAGAGTCTGCATCACTGATATTATAAATTATAGGCTCATTCTAAAACAAATGCCAAAGAACACATGTTTTGGATTATTTTTGTAGTCTACATTGACATTTATAGTATTTGCTAGGCAATAAATGGTAACTTTTTCTTTCCAAGCAACAAGTAAAGTGATTTAGAACAGTATTACTACGATCCCAACTCCAGTGAACATTATGGGTGGGAGAACCGAATGCCAGAGGACTGAATCCCCACGAACGTAACAAATACATTTTATGTATTATTATTTCTTTCTATCATAATGGAGATCAGTTTGATATGGGACAAACTTGGATATGTGCGATTGTTATGCTGGTACTGAACTAATTACTCTGGGGTGTGCCGCTTGGTCGCTGTAATAAAGCTAACATTAGCTGTTCTGCCAAGCTTGTGGCTTTCAAGGGAAAATATTTTAAATTACTGCGATACCAAAAAGATGAGAGCAGGGTGGATATTGTTGATACCTTTTTTGGAGGACAGATAAGATGCTCGCCAGATTCTATTGCAAAGCTGCTCTCATCCTCAAAGCACAGCAAGCACTTATGTAAGATTATCCTGCCCGTATAGAAAACAGCTATGGTATGCTCCACTGTGGTGTTAGCCCTACATTCACATAAAGCATGTCTGCTTTAATCTGTGTGTGGTGGTTTGTAGTATCCACATGTTAGCTTATTGCAGTCTCAAGTTGCAGGAGAAACATTTAGCTTACTTTACCACCATGACCCTGGATTTGTACAAATGTCATAACACGGACTGGACGCATTTTTTAGCAATCGATTTTGGATAAGAAATGGCATTCCTAGAATGATTCATGGGGCTTCCCATTCTTTCGTGTTTGCCAAGTCATTCCCTGCACGGCCCTCTGGGATATGTTGTTATTGGCAGACATTCGTAGATTTGATCCATTCTCCATCCTCTGTGTGTGTTTATTTTAAATCATACTTAGACATCAGTCAAATTTACTGAGAAGGATCATTACAGCTCAAACTGACAGCCGCCCCCCAAAACAAGTTAGGTTGCACTGGAAACAAATGAGGGCGTTTCCCTTCCCCCAAGAGGGAGCGCTCTCTGTGTGAAGTCAAATCACATTCTGTATGAGGGTATGTTGATACTTGGCTGTTTTGTAAAGTGTCAGCAGCTTTTAATTTATTTTTTGGAAGTGTCACAGTGACTTTGCATTTTAGAACAGTTTGGTGATATTTCAGTCAAACCTTGCTATTGTTTCAATGTTTACCGTCATCCTAACTCCAACCACCTCATCACCACTAAACACACCTTTTGGCCTAGTTTTTATCCAATTGTGAGTGTGTGTTTCAGAGCTTTGTCTTTGCTTTGGATATTTAGTCCATCTGTCTCCTAAACAGTCACTACGCTGCCTCAGAGAAATCCTAAAACACCTGAAATACAAACATGTATGGGATGTTTCTCTGTGCATATTTAACTAAGAACAATGACTCAATTTGGGGACAGTAGGCCTTGTTCTCCTCGACTTAACTTATCGCTTGTATGCTGCCAACTGTGCTTGAATCACTCATACACACGTACACTGTGTACTCCTTGTGTGTTTGCGTATTTGTGCGTACACACTCTGAGGAGCCATTTTCAGCCTGTTGCTTAGGCTGGCTGTAATTGTCCTGGGAATCGTCAGCTCCGTGTAATAAATCACTCCTCTGGTACACAGTGTTCTCCACTCTGGGATGGCCTCTGTGTGCTTGTAGTGTGCATGCTTAACATATCGTGAGCAGAGAAAGAACATAGTTAAGGAATAATAGGGGTTGGAAATTACATAGAGGGAAAAAACTGCAGCTCTCTGTCACAACAGGCGCAAGAGGCTCAACTTCATTTTTTATGGTCTGTGAAAAACTAACAAATGCATGCAGTTGGTGTATAATGAGGATGTAAATGAATTCCATATACACTAGTCCTTTTTATTTGTGCACCTTTTTGCTGCTCATTCCTGTTTCTTTCAATTTCCCCTTCAGCCTTGCATGTTGAGACAGTATAGCAAACAGGTTTTTCTGACTGTCATTTTAAACACAGAAGTGTTTGATGTTCCAGACGAAGCTACCGTGGGGGCATGTGAAAATGATTGCAGATTGTATCAGGCTAACTATTAGAGGTGTAAAAAATCGCTATATTGTGTTTTGTGATACTGTGTTGATTCTCGATTTTTAATCAAATTGTTCACATACAAACATTTGTGGCCGAGAGTGGCTCAGATTGCACCAAAAGTAGTGCTAAGATGTTGAATGTTAAAGGGACTGTGATAAGTTAACTTTTTTTTTTAACTCAGATTTTATTAATTTGGCGATGTGTTCTTTATACTATGACACTTTTACTAAAATTAGATTTAAAATAATCGAAATATATCGTCTTGTTTACAGTATCACAATATATTGAATCGTAACCCCTGTATCATGACACCTATCGTATCGCCAGGTTCTTACCAATACCATAGACTGTATATAAGAAGTGGACGTAGTCACCGTGACATCACCATAATTTACTAAATGAACATCATGCTGTATTGAAGACCTGAAATTAGCGATTGAGACCATAAACTCATGTTTACAAAGTTTACTGAGGTAATAAATCAAGTGAGAAGTAGGCTCATTTTCTCATCGACTTCTATACAATCTGACTTCTTTTTGCAACCAGAGGAGTCGCCCCCTGCTGGCTGTTAGAAAGAATGCAAGTTTAAGGCACTTCCTCATCGGCTTCACAGCCCTACTAACTATGTAATACAATTACGATATCATATACAAAGTAGAGATAAGTTGATAGCCTAATCATGATAAATTGTTTTTTTTCCAACCTACTGCAGGAAGGAATAGGAAAGTGTGTTTTGTGTGCATGTGTTTCTCAGTTCTAATTAGTGCCCTGTAGAGTGTCACGTTTCTGGCTAATGCTACAACTTCACTCAGTGTACATCAGATATTATTGCTACCTTGGGTTAGCAAGCATTTCAGGTCTAAATATTGATTGCTTCTTTCGTTGCATGTCATGTTTTGGAGCTGAACAGACAAGTTGCCAGATTGTGATATTTGACCAGAGGGAGGCTTGCTGTGTCATCCTTTGTCACATTGGGGTTATTATGTGGTCACCAGTCTGTTTTATTGTAGTGGTGCTGATCTCTGACCATGTTAGTGTTTGCTGTTTTCTTTTCATCATCCTTTCCTGTCTCATTCTGTCTTATTCCTTCCATTTCTCTGTAAAACTGTAATCTTCTTTAGTTTAAATACAATCTGTCGAGTACCAGGAGAAATTTATCTCCTCACTGCTAACAAAGACCAACGGATATCAGGTGCCTCTTTACAAATTTACTCAATGAGTACAAAAGGAGAAACCTTTGCCCTGGATCTCATCTCCAATATTACACACCCACAATGGATCCCTCTGGATTCAGTACAAGATCAAGGCCCGCAGCCCATTCAGAATTGTTATGGAAGAGGACCATTTGGTCACATAGAGAGTGTGTGTGTTTGTGTCTCTGCAGTCCAGAGCTTTCCACTGTTGCTCAGAGCAGCGTGGGGTTCGCTGAGTTTCCAGGGGTTGTTGGGTTCGCGGTGCTGCTGAGAGCTAGTTTGCCCAAAGTCCCGTCCTTGAACTGTGTAAGAATATGCTGCTAGGGAAAGGCTTTTCAGACTGAGTGACTGCAATAGTTGAAGTCAGGCCAGCTGAATGGAAGCCAGGCGAGACAAATCCTAGGCTACTCGCAAGTATTACACAGTGGCCAGCGGAAAGGGGACGTTAAAGTGGAACATCACATAAAGGGTATTCTTGTCACTTTTAATTTCTAACACTCGATTAGGCCATGGTTACACTTTCAAAACTATTTCATAGCAAAGGAGATGATGGACCAAATTGGCCCTGCGTAGTTCCTCTTAAGGGCTTCAGCCTTCTACCAAAATTCCTTAAAATGACATTCATCTGGATGGCAATTTGTGGGGTTTTCTCAAGGTGAAATAACCAAATACTTGACATGTTGGTGAAGCAGTCGCACACCCAAGGGAGTGGAAGTGTCTGAACTGCAAGGAAAAATTCCTTCATTGAGCCTGCTGTAAACCCAACTGCCCCGCAGGACAAGAGAGCTGTTTTCTATCAGGAGTTCCAGGCTGTAACCAGAGGCCAAGCTATCTAGCTAGCAAAACGACTTCTGTATTCAATTATAGCAAAAGCAGAGGGAATGCTAAAACAGTAGGCTGGCATGTCTAGCTCCGGTACACACACACGCAGCTTGTTTGTTTAAGCGTGCGCGCACATTTAAACACGCCGTACAGTAAACCGCAGTATTCACAAACAAGGACAAAAGAATGTTATAAAGTTTTCCTCTCTGGTATCTTTCTCCTCTCTGCCTCCTCACCTCTCTCCCACAACAAGCTCCCTTTAAAGACGAAGGAGTATGTGTGTGTGTTTGTGTGCCAAGCGGTAACCGCCACGGCCAAGAGCTGGAGCCAATGTGGAAGCGCCTTAAGATGGAGAAACAAGTAATGGTTGCTAGATGCTGGCTCCAAAAAAATCTCCCGACTGCATAGAATTCAATTGAAAAGGTCCCAAATTTCTCCGGAAATACAAAAGTCATTTATTTCTTTGTCAGAAGAAGTTATGCCCTCAACAACTTATGGTGTTTCATTAAGGAGATGTTAGGCCTTAGGGGTGTGTTTGATTTATTGAGAAGTGTTTAGCCTTCGTTATAATCACAGATGGCAGCAAGCAGTCAAAGCTTCAAAATGTCACTTTGGTTGACTTCACTGATGTTATGCCCATATTTTTCTCCAGGTTACGGTGTGTATCCGTGCATGTTGGCTGACCTACAGCAGTTCTTCACTGGCAAGCTTTATGTCCTCATGTACCAGCTAAAGCTGCCAGCTGAAGAACTGTTGTGGTCGGCCCTTTCCTGCATCGAAGACCCACCCAGCACCGGGAGTGACATGAGGATAATGACCCAATCAAATCCAGCCTCTTAACAGTCATATGAACTCATAACCATGAAAACCCTGTTACTTATGCGGCACGTTCATGTGTTGAGATTCATACCATGACACCTGCCGTATCATGTAACAAAAAGCATTGCATCATGGGACAGTAGGCTGTCATTTTGGGTTAGTTTTCATGAGAGCTGTGCAGTTTAGTGTTTGTTTCTAATGATATGTTATTATAATGTTGTTGTACAGTGTTGGCACAATTGTAAGTTTCACCTGGCTTGCATCATTCCCTAAAAAACACATTTTAGTCGGGCATCAGCACATTTAAGTCTTTTTTTTCTCATTTCAGGCTCGGAATATAACTCCTCGTTAAAGGGAAAAACAAACATCTGAAAAGGATTTTTAGCCATTCAGATTTTTTTTCCCAGTGAAATTTCTCCTGGAGATAATCCTTTCAGTGTTGAAACACAAACCTCACAAAGTTTAGAAGCTGTCCGCTAATGCTGGGAGCTCAATAGATCAGTAATCACAGTCGAAGCTAATAAAGTTGAAGGCTTAAAAACATTAACAAAGTGGTTCCACTTCATGTCTGTATTGATATTGTTGATACTAATCTATCTTTTAGAAAAATCCTAATTGCTAGTGGTGACTAGTGTGTTTGTGTGCTTAATGAATAATGAGGAAAAAACCCAACCTAATAACACTTTAATAACAAATAAACAGCTGAAGTCCTACTACTTACTCCTCTGTGTCACAAAAGACACATAACATTTCTCCTCTGTAGTGTCACGCAGCAGGGCACACATAGAAACAGACAGACAGACATCTTGCCCGTGACCCTCGGCAGTCGTAAACCAAACTTCAAGAGAGAGAGCGATGCCCAGAGCAGGATATGAGAGCGAACGTGTCCCTTTAAAAGCTGCCAGCCAGAGTCGAAACAGAGGGAAGGAATGTTCTGAGGCCTTAACAAAACCAGATGCCCCGGCTTACTCTCCCTTGCACACATGCTCTCCGCTGCCTTCCCTCACTCCTCCAGCTCTTACTTAACGCCGCAGATGGAAGCAAGAAGTGGGCAGACTCCCTCCCTCAGCCTCAGCCTGAAGTACATCGTCTTCTTTAACGTGGTCTGGCTCCTAGCTCACTGTCTGTGTCCCAATCTCCTTATCTTCTTGTCTGCTCCTCTTTACCTCTCTGTCTGGCAGACCTTTACCTCACCCCCTCCCTCACTCCACACGGGAAACACCAATTTGGGATTATTCCACTCTCTCTCTCTTGTACATCCTCTTCAAGGAGCACTGCCAGTACCTGCATTAATGCGCCACACTAGTGCATATAAGGGTCACGCCTTGACCTTGTGTAGGTTAGTTTCAGGCCAGTGACTCGCCGGCCTGATCCGCTCCCTGGAATCTGCCTGTGAGTGCATTAAGAGATTGCACCTGCAGTAAGAAGAATCCACCTGACTCTAAAGGACGGCACCATTTTGCTTTCCGGTATATATTTTAATTCACGTGTGAGTGTTAGGGATGTGACGGTCAGGACACTTTCCCAACGATAATAAACTCGTGACAACACGGTGTTACCGATTACACCGGACATTTTACAAGAAAAGATGACGGTCAAGATATCTAGCGCGCTTACTTTGATCTTTACCGTCGGGTGGCTGTGTGTCTGGCCTCTCTGGTCCAGCTTTCGCTGCGGGGCTGCAGGTTTTCACCCTTCGCCGCTCCGCTGCGCACACCGGCTTTGACCGCTCCGTCCTCCACACGACGATGGGCTCATTAACATTATGGTTCCCTTACAGCATTGGGTTTGAATCTGAAATATTGCCAAATAGGCGCTTCTGCTTTTCGCTTCACATCGTCTTGTGTGTCAACTTTCTCTCAACCCGTGCGTGTGAAATATGACACCTGCTACTCTGCGCTGAGACTCTGTATAGAGCAGATACACTCACTGCCAGTTTTGTAGTGTCCGTTGTTTGACTTTGTGTTGATAATATGACGCTAAAATGAACTAAATGGGGTTTATTTCTGTAAAAAAAAGCAAACCGATGGTGGGGGTGGTGGGTACGTAATGTAATCAGTGTATGCTCGACTACCATGTAATACCGGTAACACTGACTACCGCGACAAGCCTAGTGTGTGTGTGTGTGTGTGTGTGCATCCACCCCTCTCTTCCTCCTTATTTCCCACCCAGATGTGCTACACCTGTGCCACTAGACCCGGGTGGCCTGTACCTGTGCCTGCACCAGCTGCTGTGCCAGCTGTGCAGGGTGAGCAAGCAGAACAGCATCACAGAAAGAGACGAACAGACTGCTGCTTCGAATGGGGAGACGGAGGAGCATCATCAAAGGAGCGCCGAGTCAACCTTCGCATCAATCATAATATATTTATTATTGGCTCAGTTGTTTTTCGACATAGTACTTATTATTAAGTCGAAAGCATTGCAAAGTGGGATTAAGGCGAAGAAATGTCTTATAATTACGAAAATTCTGTGTTTTGTCTTTATCCATTTTCAGCTTTTGTGACTTCTCACTTTTAATTAATAAAACAACTAATTGTGATCCATTAACAACGTTAGGGTCCTTGAGCCCTCTTCTAAAACGCATTAAAGGAAGAGAATGTTAAGAACATTATCACATAGTTTTTGCCAAATTTAATTTGAATGCTGTTCTCCTCTTGCATTGGATAGGACGTTCATATGTCGGGAGCTGGACTACAGCACATTAGTGTCACAGTCTCCGGGCTTATGGACTTAGCAAACACACTTCCTGTTGGAGACATACATTATGCAGCCAGAGGGAACATAAACAATAATCTTCTTAAGGTGTGAGCTTCTCTGTGAGAAGTACTAGCCAGCCTTTACTCGAGCAATTTACTGCGACTGCAAATGAAATAGTGACAGGTGCATTACCATAATGTGCTATTGATCATAGTGATCCAAAATGATCATGATGCTTTTGTTGAAGATTCATTTCTGTCTGAACCTGCACAGATACCGTACTAGCACACAGTGTTCTCAATTCATTTTAATAGCAGGTTCTATACAGTGCAAGCACAGCACAGGTGAAACTAATAACAAAATAACAAGCTCTCCATGGAATGCAGCCATAATTAATGTTATTGATTCAGCCCTGTAGCAAGAAAAGACATATGAATTGGTGCCTTTAAAGGAGGTCGTGTTTATGAGAAGAGTCCATATGAACGCCCTTCTCTTGTGGTATTCACGACCTTGTAAGTGGAAAGTTTCTGAAAGCTCAGAGTTCACGAATTGTGAATTTTTCCTCTGTTATTATGCCTTTGCATTTCCTGCACTATGTTACCCACTTGCTAGCTTGCTAAATTGTTAGCATATTTAGCTTCTAGACGACGACAGTAACGTTAATATTGCCGTTGCTTAGCAGCGGTGTTCTCACGACTTAACCACTTGAACGGCAAGCATATCGTGTACACGACTTTCCATGTTGTAAACACAAGCTCACGAGTTTCATTTGAAGGCACCAAATGACACGATAATGTGCAAGGTAAAAGCGTATAATAAGAACGCCACTCTTGCTTTAGGCGTGTCATTTGTACGTCATGTAGTCTGTACTGATTGCAGTGTAAATGCATCCGCGTAAATATGCTACACTCAGAGCTAGTAACAGAGAATAAAAAGTGAGAAAGACCGCTTGTGGCGGGCTGGATGGGAGGAATATGGGTCCAACAAACACAGGACTTTCAACCAGGAGAATAGTGTTCAAGACCAGTGTTTTGTTTCGAAAGGTACGTGAGTGATGTTTGTCACGTTTTGTAGTTTTCCACACTGATGTTACGTATTATACTTAGCTGACGTACTTATTTTGAGCCCAACAATTACATTTCTCCTAAACCTTCATACACACGTGTAATATTCACGCCTCGGTGAGGCAAAACATGACACCGACACGCTATCCTCTGGTGGACAAGCAGGTCTGTTTGTCCACCTTTGGTGTGATACCGGGTTGCAATTACACCTGTGCTTTTCATGACATGTTAAAATGTCTGCAGCGCAAAAGGTCTGATGTCTTTAAACTGTAGATTGCTGTGGGATAGTCAATCATTTTTACTAATAGCAAACTTTTCACTAAAACAGTCATTTAGTCAACATCAGGCAGACATCTGTCAGCTCAGCAGGCTATAATCTGTTTTAGCTGTTGAGGTTCTCCTTGAGCTCAGTGAGAGATACGACAGCCTGGAAGAGGCTGAGGAAAAAATAGCTACTGTACATTTTTCACATCTGTAAAGACAAAAGTAAATCATTTTAAAAATAAGGAGCCAAACTAAAGACCATCAATCTTTTTTTCCGCATTATTTACAGCATTATAGCATAAGCAACTTATAAGTATCTTTCATTATTTACAGCATTATAGCATAAGCAACTTCATATATTATTTCTGAAAACTAAAATTTTAATAAGCAGTGCCATCAAATGCCAAAAGTCTGAGCTTTGCGTGGACGCACCAGACTGACCGAGACAGTTTTTCTTCCAGGGATAGGGTTGCCGGTGCCCTTTGGAATATGTAATACCAGTCACATCTCTGCACAGCATGTATAGTCATCAGACCATTGACTTTGACCCCTTGCTGTTAGTAGATTAACTTCATCTGTTCAAGTTCATCTGACCCTCACAGAGAAGGTCACAGAGACTTCCTGCAGTCATTTCCAGACGATAAATCTAACTCTGCTCACTATCTGCTGTAGAGATATTCTCCCTCAGGACATCTATATAAGATCAGATCTATGTTCCTTATCACTTCTCGTCTCATAGTGCTGCTTTCAATTTAATGGCTAATGGAAGTGATAGAAAGTCAGTAAACAAAGCGCTAATGGACAAGATGCACATATCCTAGATGTTTAGATAAGTCACAAGGGTGTGTGTGTGTGTGTGTGCAGGAATGAATAAATAGCATATGAGCAGACATTGTAAATGATCTCTGGTGTAGCGTCCGCTGTACAGCCAGTGTTCACGTCATAAGTCAAAGCAGGAAGAAGCTCCAAGGCCAGGTCTGAAGAGGTTTACAACCTCTCCTAAATTCTTCCCTGTGGGTGAAATCATGTGAAAGCTGCTTAGGCAGATTATCCCTGCCTCGACGGCAGCTGGCACTGAGATCTTTGGGAGTGCACCTGACTCGATACTGCTGGTGACGCAACAAACAGCCTTCTTCACTGCGTGCTCCCACAATCCTCCATGACCTTTAGCCCCCAGAGGGAAAAGTGACTCTTGAGGCCCAAAGCAAGCAGGAACTAAATCAAAAGATCACACACACAGACACACACACACTCATCAACTCATAAGTTAAGCATGATAATCAGTTGATTTGATTGTTCAGGAATGTGTTTTAAACTATTTAGATTTAGGGCTGGGCGATAATTCAATATGATGATTTACCGTCATTCAATGAAATCATATATCGAGATATCGTGATATACAATTACATCGTCTAAATTAATCATAACAAGCACATACTAACTCAATTTTCTCCGAAAATCTGATGTGAAATATTTTGAGGGAATATCATTTGAAGATTGCAGTTTTGATTTTACATCACACTTTACATTACCGCTCAGTTCAATGCGATTAACAAACAGTGTATATTAGAAATGCTGTTTTCTCTATAATTTCACTTGAAACTATTTTGTTAATTTTTCACTAAAGTTCTTAATTAAATGAGAAAATACTAAGTACTTTTTATTTGTCAAGTATCTAATTCACACAGGAGTATACAAATAGGCTTTACCATGTGGTTATTTCATATAAACTATATATTTATTGAATTAGCAGAAAACATGCTATCTCGTGATATACTGTATATCATTATCGAGATATGAAATGGCCTGTATTGTGATAGAAGATTTTGGCCATATCGATCGGCCCTATTTAAATTGTGTCATTCATTTTTTACCTTCAATTTTGCTAAACACATATTTTGAATATTTAGAAATTCTTGTATCATTAATTAACACAACTGGACCGAGTAACCAATTAATTGTATTTTGGTTTATTGGCAACACCGTTAGGGATAGGATGATGGTTTCCTGGACTACTTTCCATCATTGTCCCTTGTGTTTAGTCCAATAATGTTTATCAAGATGGAGACAGGCATTCAATGTCTGATAATAAGATATATTAGAAATAAGAACAATGACCTTGAAAAATAAATCATATGAACACACAATCTATAAAAGTAGGGTTGTAACAAATGTCATTTTTTTATGTCTGCTGTCACATTTTATGATCACCCTAAAAACAAAAGGAATTTCTTTGTTGTTGTTATTGTGGTTATATAAATGTAATTTATGGTGCTGTTAGATTGTTGCTAGACCCCCGTTAATACAGGTGCGCCCTACTTTGTGTGCGGCAAGCCGGATAATATTTTGTTTGATAAAAACCTGTTGTGAATTTTGGAAATGATTACGTCTATCTTTTTTCAATAAATTTTGAGTTGACTTTACAACGCTGTGGATTTATTGGAAATATATGGATCACATGAGTCGGACACAATCCTACACACTCACCACTACAATCTAATTCTACAAATAGTATAATACTAATAATATTAGTGTAGACTCATCCTTATTTGAAACAGAAAAAAACAGGTTTAAATTGAAAAAAAAAAAGCTGTGCAGCATTTGAATATTGATTTACAATTCAGTTGTCAACGTTATGAATGAAGCTCTGAACTATTCGGCACAGCCCTAAATAAAGTCTTTTTAAAAAGTATCAACGACACCCAAAGATGAAATGATATCATAAAAGACAACAGTTGTGACAAAACTTTAAAATGAAAATTAATGAATTCTATAAAGGGAATACTATCGTGTAATCACTGTCCAGCTCCCAGGTATAAGAATATTATCTACGATAAGCCAACTGTACCGTATTTTGTCCACAATGTAGTCTGTTATAAGATATGAAAAGTCTCAATTCATCTGTGGCAGCTGCTTTAGGCCATTTAAAATCTGTCCATGTGTGCTCAAAATGTGTCAGGCGCTGGTAATTTACACGTGAATTAAGTCCAGGCATAAGTAGAAGAACGGTCTCCTTCCAAGTATATTTTAATGAGGTCCCAGGTGCACTGTCACCTCATGAAAACACAATGCTCCAATAAAATCCACATCCTATCACAGTCAGCCACTGAGGCAAGTTTTATTAAAAATGAATGCTTCACATGGGAGCCTCTGCCAGGCAGAACCAGAGACGAAAATATCAGTGGCACAACAATAGTTTGCTAAAGTGAAAGAAATACTTTTCAGCGGATGCCGAGGTAGACTATGGTGCTTGGAGCTTTTAGAATACTCCTCATTCTCGAAAAACTACAATTTCAGGGGCCATTACACAACCCGCAAAGCTAAATATACCAAACGCACTGTCTAGACGACAGCTGTGGTCTTTGATATGAAAACTAGACTAAAGAATATTTGTAAAAACAGAGAAATGCAAAGATGAATCACTGTCTCATTCCTGGCAGGCACGATAAGTACGCAATAGAAGAAGATGTAAAACTTGCTTACATTTATGGAGTCAAGCCTCATTTTGAACATTTTTGCAGACTTTCACTGCATTCATTTTGATTTTTGTTTAAGACCTTTTAAACTGTTCTTACGCCACACCGTTTTAGCACAAACTTATTTATAAGTCTGATATAATTTTGTTAATTTAAGTATAAAGCTGTCAGGAATACAAGAAAATACAAGAAAAGTGACACATTTGCCTATAAAATGTACAAATCCATAGTGGTAATCACTCAAACTATTATTATGGAATAATGGCTAACAAAATTATACGAGATGCTATGTAAAAGTCACACATGAGCACTTGCCTCCGCTTGTCTCCATGTGATATATGACAGACTCCAGAGGGAGAAAAAGTGCAGATACTTTTGAAATAACCACACTGATATAATATGAGTACTCACTTCATGAATGATATAGCAAAATTTGTAAAATGTACAAAAATGTCAGCGACTCGCTCATGAGAATTGAAGAGTAATTGTAGAAATGTGAGCAGCTGAAATGTGGTGAGGTCTGGTTTTTCTCATGCTGTCTTTCTTCGGGGTTGTACAGCCTAATTGTTATACGTCGGGAATCTATCAGCGTGGTCTTCTGTTTTGTCTCATTCAGCTGATTTATGGGGGGCTACCCCGCTTTGATAAATGAACAATGAATAAAGCGATATATTGAAACGGTCAATAACTGTCTGAGCTTTTTGTCATATTTAACGGTGTAATGGTCATGACCATCCATCATAGGAGGACCTGGAGCACATTACTGGCACCCATCACTGCAAAAATTGCTCAGCCTTCATATAAACTTAAGGCAAAGTTTGATTTTTTTCATGACTGATTTGAATGTGGAAACACAGGTGACAATCCAATCAGAGACGAGTTGAGCAGAGGTTGGATTGGCACCAAAAATGTGATACTTAACCCAATATAAGAGTTCTCTAATGCTATATCAAATATCACAATGTTATTAATTATGCCACAAAATAGGTTTAAAATCTGATTTGAAACCAAAGTACAGTCAGGGATTGAGAGATTACACAAAGTAGTCTACACCCACGTACTACGCTGCTTAAGCCAGAACGCATCCCGTCTCAAAGGGGCCCTATCCGTGATGTGTTCTACACATTGCAGCCGATACTTGGCCGGCACCGAGCTCCTAAAATAGACGCCAGTTCTAGATAGGTGGGCCGTGAGGCGAAGAGAAAGTGGGAAAGGCGGTGAGAGTGGGACGCAGGATAGTGTAACAAAAGGAAAGAGGACCGGTATTGTGTGTCTGCAATCTGCTGCCTGCACTCCTAATTCACACACAGTGGAAATGAGGCACGTGTGTGTCCGTGTGTGTGTGTGTGTGTGTGTCCGTGTGTGTGTATGTGTGTGGTTACGTCAGTAAAAGGTGATCTTGTCCGTCTGGTGCTCTTCAGTGAAGGCCCGTTATGTAATTCTTTGGAAAGTCTGACCAGTTAGCGGCCAGACAATCTTGTTAAATATCTGTGATGAGCACACACACACACACACACACAGACTGAAATATGTAGATACAGTATCACACAAGTTTACAATATAGCGTTATGAGTTCCCCTTGAGAGTCCAGGTAATAAAGCACAGAGGCCCATACATGTCTATGTACCGGAGTGGGCTGCAGAGAGTGGAGGGAGGCTTACCCAACAGAGTTATAAATAACTGGACGGCCTGCACCTTAAGACGGTTTTGTCTGGGTGGAGGGCGCTCAGAGTTCAATGTAACCTGACAACTTAATCCCTTGTAAGAGAGAGAGGCAAGAGGGAGACTGGTGAGCGCAGTGCCGTCTAGGATTTCCAAGCTACTGTTGCTTATTAGCACTTAGAGGGGAACAGCAAACATGAGCTCTTTTTTGGATACAGTTCAGCTTGTCATACACGCGTGCATACATTGTTCTTCTGCTATGCTTTTACACTCACCACGACTCTTCACACATTCAGCACAACAGAAGTCAATGTGGACTAAACTGTGGCTCACTTTTCATTGCTTTGACACAAAATAATCTACTCAAAGACAACTGGATCGCTTTCTGTTTTATTTTTCCTCATTTAATTCTCAGCAAAAAAGTTAATAGACATACTGTATTTCCCAAAATGTCAAACTAATCCTTTCATGAATAACAGCTATCAGAGATAAATAACTGCATAAAAGATTGCTGGAATAATATAAATATTCAAAAAAAGAATCCAACTTTTTTTTCCTCCAATGTGTGTATTTGTTTGACATGACTGAACAAGATAATAAAAATACAAAATATATAGACACAAGCCCCAGGCCAGTGTTGCTGTGAGGCAAATGCAGACTCTGGCTTCTATCTTGGATCTGAGTATCATAGACGTCATAGATCGATGGTGTTGCAACTTCTGATATAACCTTCTGTCAGACAGTTTAACATTAAGACATCATTCATAAAGCTGAAAACGCACATTTCTGACTTACAAATCTACAGGATAGTAAAGATATTAAAATATTGTATGTCTTCCTTCTTACTGTCAGTGGTGAACGTAGGCCGCCTACACGCTTCCTCTAATTTTACTGAAGTGAAAATGTGGAAGCTGAACCCATCCTCTGGTGTCATCCTTTGGATGCATGCCCATTGCCAGAGGCAGCGTTTGGGTGTTTTAAGTGGGAAGGTTCAGCAACCGAGAACAGCTGTAACCAGTATTTTATTTTCTATCATTTTCTTACAAGAAAGTTGAAAGAAAGATGGAGAGATGGAAAGATGGAAAGAAGGAGAGAAAAAAGGCTTCCTTCCTTCTCACCTTTCTTTTCTTCCTTTCATTCCTTACTTCCTTCCTTCTTTCCTTCCATCTTCCCTTCCTTTCCTAAGCAAGGAAAGAAGGAAAATCAAGGCTACATTCCAAAGTGCATACTTTTTCTTTTTACTTTTAGTACATACTGCAGCTGCCCTTACAAAGTACATACTGTTGCATGCAGTATGCATACAATTGGGACATACTACTTCATCATAACATTGCGCCTTGAACTTTGACCCTCTTGCTCATATATCCATTGCGCAGAGGATTATGGGTCAGAATAGCCAGAAAAGTATGCATGCTTGCATACTGCAAAATGCAACCGAATGTAGTCGGACATCCTGGTATTTTTGGCATGATGCATTTGACATACTAACCTCTATGCTGGGACATACTAAATCTTTTTCTGACACACTAATTAATATGGAAGTATGGGTATTGGAATGCACAGCACATGAAGTGCATGTAAGTGTATAGATTAGCGCGGTACATGTGGGTAATTTGTAAGACGTCAAGGCCGCACCATTTTCTGGGGGACAGAAAACCGAAGATCCGATAGATGTCGTTTGGGTTGTAATTTTGACAAGTTTGACAATGACCCAACACAGTGGCCGGATATTGCTTATCCAGACATGTACATATATTTGATTGAATCATGTTGGGCTAAGTGTTGTCTGTAAATAACCAGCCTGTTAATAGCCAACTGTTTGATCTATGGGCTGTGATTTAGTTGGAGACGACTATGTCTGATGCTGCTGTTACGTTAATGTATGACTGTATTACTGCAGCAGCCTCCCACTCAAGCTAACGTTAGCTAACTGTAACCAGCATCATTTAGCCATTTACCACACTGACAGTGAATATTCGCATGTCTTTTGTGCCTAAAATCTCAGTATGAAAGCTTCGGTTAATCCGCTACACAACAGCTTTTCGGCATTTTCCTGTTCACTGCGATTCTTTCCCCCAAAAGGTGGCACGGCCTTGGTGTACAATGACACACTGCCGGTCTGGTCTATGTGTGTCTGCTCACCACATGCAGCACCCGTGTGAGAGCAGGCCGACCTTTGATTCTAGCTGCATGCAACAACCTCACTAGCATGGAAAAAGTTTGTGTGTGCATCTGGGAGTGTCCCTCTCTGTGTGCATCTCACGCATACTTGAGGAAATTGTCAATAGTTGGTCTTGAAGACCAGGACCAGCTCAGCCCCGTCCTACCCTCTGAGAGCACATGGTCCCCATTAAAGCCATCTCACACAAGGGCACGCTCACCATCAGGTTCTCCAGTCAATCGTCTGGCTATTTCAGTGGTCGTCCTTAGGTTAGGGAATGACATTGCATTTGAAATAGGGCTTCTGAGTGGATAATCTCTCCCGGGAGTGTTAGCAGAGCCTTCCAAGTTCACTGGGTTTGTGTTCAGTCATGCAGACTGTAACAGTGGGCTGTGATACTGTAAGGCTGGGATCGATGCATTATTCACATAACTTGGTTTAGCTCCAGAGCTCCAAAGCAACCTAGTCTCCTTTTAAAAAAGGTATATAGTGCACCTCAGGGTGGTAAGTTAAAATAAAACTAAACTCTGCAGGAGTCAATCTACAGGTTGCACATTTCAGAAAGTACAAGATAATGATTTCTCCACACGTCTCTGTAAGTACAACAATGGTTTAGAGATTAGAATTAGCCCCAAAAGATGACTTTTAAATATTGTTTCTTACTACTATGATTTACTTGGTTTTAGGGAGTAGTTCAGTAGGAGCTCAGAGTTAAGCCAAGTTGCTGTGTGCTACAGGGAGGGAAACTGTGTTTAACGGATATAAAAATGTATATAATTTGATATTTATCCATCAAAGAAAACATTATACAACTTCCCGAGGGTTATAAATAAGTACAAATATTTTAATGCACCTCCAACTGGGCAAGTTTAAATTCACACTTTTCTATTGCAGAGTTCCTGATCTCTTAGTAGCTTTATCCATCTGCTTCTTAACAGATGATTTCTCTTAAGGACTGTAGACCAGGTTAAGTGAGACAGGATGGCCGCTGAACAGCACGCGTTTAATCTGTCGGTTGGACCAGGTCAAGGGATTAGACCAGCCTGTTGGGGGAAATACTCAGGTCGATCCTGTCACTCTCTGTTGGCTGCACTTCAATCAAATTCAATATCCGACTTCCCCCTCTCATATCCCCACTGGCCCGGCAGAGAAGGTCAATACGGCGCCGTCACATAGCCTGATCCCAGCGCAGAACACAATGAGTAATGACGGTAGCACAGGCAGGATTTTGTAAAAGGGTGACTTCGTGGCATTTAGTACTGGAAAAACCAGGAAAGAACAGACAATATTGTAAGAGACAATGAAATCAAAGGAATTACATTAACGTCATCACACTTCTGCAGTAGGTTGAATAACAACTGCAACACACGTCATCTAGGTATTTTAACTTCTTCATTTCAAATATGACGTACCTGCGACATGCCTGCTATTATTGGGTAGATTACATAAGGGTAAAATCATGAGAAATCATTGATGCTATACATAATAAAAGTACAATACATGAGGTTGGGAGAGAGGTGGTACAAACAAAAGAAACTTACTCTTTTTTTAACAAAACTAATGGTTGGGGGGTTATATTAGTCATTAGTTGATCAAAAATGGGCATCAAAGCAATGTTTTGTGCCTTATGTGAAAAAATAGAAAACAGATGTCATTCATCTGATATGTGCCTGGTTTATTGCCTTTAATGTGTCTGGCTTTACATGATACTTAATGAAAAACAGTCAAAGAAATCAGGGTTTGTTGACATGCTACTGCAACAACGCCGTGCGGTTAGAATTCAGACTTTCCGGTAAATTATACTCAAATTCACTTCACACATGGGCATGTTTCTTAATGTTTCGACCTGTAGATTATCTTGTTGTTTTTTTTGCACTGGCACAAATTATCTAATGAAAATGTCCTGCGTTTGTCTGTATACAGCTTTCTTTTCCTTTTGTTTGTTGTGCAGGTGGCAGAGAGAGAGAGAGAGATCTGGATGTATTGGTAGATGTCGTGATAGTGGCATGAGCTCTTGTTGAAAGTAAATAGTAGAATTAGGTTTGCACAGATCTGTGCAGGGCTGTTAGGTCTATTAGGTCAATTGGCTCTATTAGCTCACAGCATGGGCACAGGAGGATTTGCCTTGTCTTTGTCAGTGTCTCATCAAAACTATACTGCAATTACCACCGACACCACCTGACACCACCTGGTACCTTACAGGCATTTACAGGGCCCATTGATGAGCACTGCTGCAGATTACTATTGTAGTACTTTTGCTGCACTTCTACATAGATACTACTGATTTTACACCTTCATCCATTCATGAACACTGCAAATATTTTATAATTTACTAATTTACTACTATGTTTATGGAGAAAACAAGATAAAGTGCCCTCTAGGGTGTACTTCCAGGGGAGAAAATATGATAAAGTTTATTCTACAAGTGCCCCTCCAGTGGAGAAAACATGATAAAGTGCCCTCTAGGGTGCCCTTGCAGTGGAGAAAACGAGATGCAGTGCACTAATGGGTGCCCTTAAATAGAGAAAAAGTAATAAAGTGCCCTCTAGGGTGGCTTTAAAATGGAGAAAACATGATGCAGTGCCATATAGGCTGCCCTACATGCTAGAAAATTTCTGCGCGCTGGTGCGCCACCACATGCACCTGGTGACCTTTTAAATTTTTTTCGCCTCTACCCCTCAGACAGCCCGAGTCCGCCACTGCCCAATTCTATCACAGAAAATTCCCTTATATCCAACTGGTAACCCTGGGTAACTCAGCTCCTGTGATTGTGTGAGCTGTGAAGGTGACTGTGTCAATGACCATGTCGTGTGTGTGTATATTCACTTGAGTTATTCTATCTATCAATACCCTTCTTGTTTGCACGTCACAGACTTAGTGCCACAGAGAACACTTCAGCATTAGTGTGTGCATGAGAATCAGGGAGCCGGTATGTACTGTATGAGTGTGTTTATGTGTCGTGTGCATTTTGCCCTTAGTCCTGGCTGCTATGTGTTCTGGTATGTAGCTAAAGGTCGGGGCCAGGCGGAGAGCAGGGCGGCAGGGGCCCGGTCAGGGGGAGCTGTGGCTGGGAAGAACCGCAGAGCCAAAGGCCAGCAGCTCTGACGAGAGCGGGGATTAGGACGGAGCCGTGGATATCGGAGCGAAACAATACAGATCCTTGTGCACGGGGCTAAAAAGATTACAGGCTATAGAATGCAAGAGGAAATAATCAGTTAGTGAGCTATGTATATTTCATTCCCCTCTACGGAGGCTGCATTTAGTAAAACGTGTGTGTAATTTAAGAGCGGCGACTGACGCACACCTCCTCGGAATCTGAGCTAATGTGTCATTCCAGAAACTCCTCGCCTGTCGTTACCCGCTGCATGACTTCACAGGACTCTGGAGCAGGATGTTCCTGAGAATGCTGCAAGTCAGGATAGCTACAGCGCACACACACACACACACACACACACATAATGAGCTATCCAGTAGTCCCCCTATTGGCCAGAGGCGGTAATGCAGGGTCAAAAGTCCTCTGCCTCATTGGTTTTAGCAAACTTTGACTCTGACCACTGACCTTTTCTGCTTAGGCGTCTGCTTTACACACGTCAGGGCTGTGTTTTGCTGTATGAATAGACTGGATTTACACAAGGAAGAGATAGTTAAGTATCACTACATGGCCTAGATTGTGTCCTTTTCCTGTCGGTTAAATACGGAAACACTAATAGTGTTAAAGGGTTAAATAGCTATTTTGTTAGGTCTGTTCCTGTGTTAATCTAGCCATAGAAGAAAGTCATCATTGTCTTGTTGACTTGCAGCAGAACTTTGTAAGACATATTTGGGAGGCTGCCATTTGTTATCCAATATCTTTTCAGATCTGTGACCTTGTTCTGCAAGGCTTACAAGGAAATTTAAACATGGAAATATGTGCCAGTGGAACATTACAAAGGTTAGAAACAATATCATGAACACCTGCATGATGTGGTGATGAATTCTATGGATATATTGAAGGACCAGAAGACTCTCATAACTTTGCAGATACATTGTTTTGGGAGCTTAGGCGAGCGGGTGATTGTTCAAATTCCACAGACATCTGTAATCTATGAATGAAAGTTGTGTGCACAGCTTTCCTCCATTTTGGTCCCTTTGATAAATAAGGCACACACACAGTTTAAAAAATGTTGAATAGAAGATCCAAATATGAAATCCTGTGAGCCTGGGGGATTTGACTGGTTTGATTGAACTGCGGCCATTTCGTTTATCCTTTTCAAATCTTTGGAGGAAATATGAGGGATGGACTGGATATCTTCAACATTTCACTTTCTAATCCAAGTAGAAGAGTAAAAAAGACATAACGTGTATTGCTCTCATTAATCAGAAGCCTCAACATTTACTCATATAACTGCAGAAGCAATGTTTCATCAAAAAGCTTGAATTTGGAATTGGAAGAAAAATAAGATGCAAAATTGCATAATAAATATCGTTGACTTTTTTGGATCATTTGATAGTACACATCTGTGCACCACATACTTGCATTGCAATGGTGCAATTTTTCAAATGTTAACCTGAGAGGTTAAAAAAAATATTACATAATTTAGTCATTTGATGTGGGATAAATTTGTGTGTACCTCTTCTTTAATACCGATTGGTATTCCGTTTTGCAGCCATGACATACATCAATATGAATAGGCAACCAGATATCACGCTAAAGCGTGTAATAGACCCACCTGTCCACCAGAGGATAGCGTGTCAGTGTCACGTTTTGCCCCGTCGAGGAGTGAATATTGCACACGTGTATGAAGCTGCAGTACCAGCAAAGGACAACAAAACCACTCACTTAGGTTTAGGCAACGAAACCACCTAGTTAGGATTAGGAAAAACGTCAAGGTTGGCCTTAAAATAAGTACGTAAACTAAGTAAAATACAGGGTTTCCGCCAGCGTATCACAAGCCTGGCGGAAACCCTGTATTGGCTTAAAGGCTTAAAATGACTTCCTGCCAGGCCTAAGCGTCGGGGAATTATGTATTTTTAAGATGTTTTTTAAATTAAAATGTGTTATACAAGTAGGGAACTCCTTTACAGAATAACTCCGTAGTGCGTAGGTTGTGTGGTTAACGTTAGCGAGTGTAGGTGTGCAGTACAGACACAGAGAGAGGGACTAATAAACTAACAACTTTTCTGGTGGAAACCCTGCAATACGTACGGAAACAACATAACATAGGTACGGAAAACACGTCACAAACGTCCCCCGCAATGTAACTTGCAAAACAAAACACCGGTCTCGAACACCAGTCTCCTGGTTGTAAGTCCTGTTTGTTGGACGCATCCACCTCCCCCACCCGCCTGCCATAAGCAGTCTTTCTCACTTTTTATTCTATGTCACTAGCTCTGAGCGTGGCATATTTACGCAGATGCATTTACATTGCAGTCAGTACAGACTACATGGCATGAAAATAACAAGCCTAAAGCAAGAATAAGGTTCTTATAGCGCACTTTTTCTCTATGCATTATCGTGTCATTCACACAGCGTTTCGTGCGACTGGGCTGGACTGTATGCATCCACGAATGGCGGTTGAGTTGGAGTGAGTTTCTTCACTGTTTCTGAAAGTCAATTTGTTCATCAGAAACCTAAACAACCGGCAAAGAACAGTAATAGAGTAGTATGGGGAAGTACCAACAACTGATAATTCCGATCTGTTCATGAGGACAATAGCAGCTGGTGTGAAACCATTCCTACGCCTATTTGTTCCTCCCTGGTGGGAGAAGCTGAGACTCACTGAGGAGAGAATTAAGATGAGAATAGTTTTCAAGATTTGTATCAGTGATCTCAGCATCTCACTACACATTTTACGTAATATGTCGACATATTGTTGTTCTAGGCTAAAACCCATCTTCATATAACAAACTCAGTTTATGCTACATAATCTTTGTCTCTAAACAACTACTTGAGGGTCAATTATATCCAGTCACATGCATACTGGACCAAATCAGTGACCATTTGGATGATAGTGTGACTTCCTGTCTCTCCAAAGTCCTGAACTTCATTATTATTATCAAGCATTGTAAATATAAAATAAAGCGTGTTCTGCAACTTCTCCCTCTACATTTACTCAGAAACGGATTTTCTCCAGGTTGTTTAGGGAGACATTTGATATTTCCAGAGTAGCCTCTGTGGTTTTCCAGATTAAAAACTGGGAGGAAAAGACCAGCGAAGCGTGTAGTGTGTGTCGATTCAGGAAGGGTTTATATCGATATGTAACCGAAGGAGAAAACTATGAATCATCTATTATACAGAGTCAGACCCCTTAAAATTACATCTGTCTCTAAGTATTTCATCCATGGCCTTGCTGTTCCAAAATGACGTAAGTGAAAATTATTGAACAGCTTTGCCAGGCGATCCCAAACCAGCGAGTGATCCAAAAAGTTCAAACTGATTCAATAAGAGAAGAATAAAAGATTTTCAAGCAGCGAGACGTGTCATCATTAGTGCAGGGAGTGTTGGAAAGCATCTATAAAGTTGGAAGTTTCGAATGTTTTCCTTCCAAAGTCAGAACAGATGAAATCTCTGGCGAAATGTCTCCACTGATGATGTTAGGAATTCTGTTATATGCATTACTGATGTGCGCGTGATCCATATTTCCAGCTGAGGGCACAGCCGCCGGGCAGCACAGTGTGTGTGCATGCCAGAGAGCACTCCCGTCTCAGTCTTTGTGCT
>CAKAOI010026451.1:0-19826 GCA_916701655.1 Sebastiscus albofasciatus | reverse complement strand
GCACCAATGTTTCTAAGTTCTGCATTAGTACTTTCTGCTGTACTTTCACTGCACATATGTATAAAAGCGCCAAAAAACTTGAAGCTGGAGGGAAGCTAGCTGATTGGTCTTCTCTGTCCTCCCTCTTTATATATGACCACTCACAACAAGCAGGGAAACACCAGCCAATCACCTTCGTTTCTTTCTTAAGCCTTATCGTGATTGGTCGGAGGTCAGAGCAGATACATCAATAGCTGCTAACTTCCTGTCCCCTTTGACCTCTCACAGCCAATCACATTAGAGTATAGTCTGGGACAAGCCAATCGCGTGTTAGGGCGGGACTAAACTGGAGGTTTATATCCGGGGTTGTGAGCTCGAGCAGACATTTTCATCATTTGCAAGCGTCTGTTTGTGGAGAAGAAGCTCAACATCTCACCATGTCTGGACGAGGAAAGACCGGAGCGAAGACCCGCGCTAAGGCCAAGACCCGCAGCTCCCGAGCCGGGCTCCAGTTCCCCGTCGGCCGCGTCCACCGCCTCCTCCGGAAGGGAAACTACGCGGAGCGAGTCGGAGCCGGAGCTCCGGTGTACCTGGCGGCCGTGCTGGAGTACCTCACCGCGGAGATCCTGGAGCTGGCTGGCAACGCAGCTAGAGACAACAAGAAGACCAGGATCATCCCCAGACACCTCCAGCTGGCTGTGCGCAACGACGAGGAGCTGAACAAGCTGCTGGGAGGAGTGACCATCGCTCAGGGAGGAGTGCTGCCCAACATCCAGGCTGTTCTGCTGCCGAAGAAGACCGGAGGAGCTGCAGCGAGCTCCGGCAAGGCGGGAGGCAAGAAGGCCTCCTCTCAGTCTCAGGAGTACTAGCTCTCTGGAGTACTAGCCTGGCTGATAACTTTAACCCCCAAAGGCCCTTTTAAGGGCCACCACCCCTTATCCAAAGCGCAGAGTTCCTGTTTCACTTTTTGTGCATTTTTATTTAATAAACGCTTGTTTTGTAAAAGTGGTCTGCACCATTTGTTCAGTTCATCTTAATGTAGTTTCCTGCTTTTATAATGTGCATGTTAAGCCTCTAGGTTTCTATGAACCAGCACTACTGGTGCCAGCAGGCCATCACAGGTCTAGGATAACATCATGGCCCCCAGTAACTGACACACTGCAGCTTGATGTGGTTGAGGTTATGCAGCTTTTGTGCAAACTGGGTTATAGAGGAACAAATTCTTACAAATCTTATATCATTAAAATGAACAAATTCTCTACCACATAGCATTTAACACAATTATTCTTTGCCAAAAGCATAGCAAGAGTAAAGTCTCTTTAGTGGTGAGTTCATCTTAACGTTAGCTAACCTTTACAGTGTCCACCAGACCTCACAAGCCACAGCTTCCTGCTGTTATAATGTGCATTTTGAGCCTCTATGTTTCTATACACCAGCACTACTGGTGCCAGCAGGCCATCATAGGTCTAGGATAACATCATGGCCCCCAGTAGCTGACAACAAGAACCTGCAGGTTGATGTGGTTCTGGTTCTTTCTAGCATGAGGTTATGCAGCTTTTGTGCAAACTGGGTTATAGATGAACAAATTCTCCAGTACATAGCATTTAACACATTGCAGTTCAAATGATTCTTCAATAAAAGCATAGCAAGAGCAGATAAAAGTAAAGTCTCTTCAGTCCAACAATGATCCCTGATTCTAAAGTTCATTAAATGCTAGCTAGTCAGCCTTCACCAGACCTCGACAGGCCACAGCTTCCTGCTTTTATAATGTGCATTTTAAGCCTCTATGTTTCTATACACCAGTACTACTCATTCAGCAGGTCTAGGAAAATATCATGGCCCCCAGTAACTGCACTGGCATGAGATTATGCAGTTTTTGTGCAAATTGGGGTTATGGATTCCCCAATCGTAAATCATTAAAATGAGCAAATTCTCCAGTGCATAGCATTTAACACATTGCAGTTAAAATTATTCTTTGCTAAAAGCGAAGCAAGAGTAGATAAAAGCATAGTAAGCTGTCCAGTTAATTAAATTCACCTACCTAAAACTAATTCAGTACCTTCAGGAATGACATACTGTTCAGTTTGTTGAAACTGGTGTTGATTTCTGATCCTTTTTGGAGGCCGTGGTGCAGTAATATTTTATCCATCCCAACTGAAACATGGGACAAATTACGGCCTCCAAAAGGACAATGTTGAACTGAACAGCCTTTTAACCGAAGCCACATGCTAATTTTGTCAGCAGGAGTTCATCTAATGTTAGCTAACCTTTTCAGCGTCCACCAGACCTGGACAGGTCAGCTTCCTGCTTTTATAATGTGCATTTTGAGCCTCCATGTTTCTATACACCAGCACTACTGGTGCCAGCAGGCCATCACAGGTCCAGGAGAATATCATGGCCCCCCAGTAACTGACAGGCACTGCAGGTTCTTGTCGCAGAGTCTGCAACAGGACCTGCAGGTTGCTGTTGATCTGGTTCTTTCTAGCATGAGATGATGCAGCTTTTGTGTAAACTGAGTTATAGATGAACAAATTCTCCAGTACATAGCATTTAACACATTGCAATCTGAACCTTCCATCAGACACACGATTCAAGACCTGTAAGAAATCTTCACACTAGTGGTGAACTTTTATCATCCTCGACTCATAACCACTTTGAATGGTGAAGCTTCTTCTCTACAGTCAGTTAAGGCCTCCAACCAAGACCACGTATACGAGGAAAATAGAGTTGCATAATGTCATAGTGTTGGCTAGCAATCAAGTGCAAACTGGGTTATGGGTGAACAAATTCTCCAGTACATAGCATTTAACACATTGCAGTTCAAATTATTCTTGGCTAAAAGCATAGCAAGAGTAAAGTAAACCCTTTTTTTAGATTTAGGACAAGTTGGTTTGAACCGGTCTGTGTGGGATTTTATACGTTGAAACAGTTGTCTTTCAGGTTAACGTGTCCTGAATAGAGTCGTTGTGTATCTCTGTGGTTAAACCTACACAACACAGTAACGGTTCTTTCTGCTTCAGCTCCAGGTGTTTCCTTGTTCCATATGAAGAAACAAACAACTTGCAGCCAGTTTACATTACAAACATGAGCACATATGATCAAGTATATGTGTCTCTAGTGCAGCAGGCATACCACTGTGTATTAATTTAACCCATTTAATCCTCAATAATGCACTCTAAATAAAAACCCCTTCCAAATGTATAGGATATGTGATAGAAATTAGGCAGTAAATCATTAATTCAAGCAAGAGCCGTTCTGTTACATGAGACAAAAGCCTGTAGAAGCATTTGGATAAAGTTCCAGTATATCATGAGAGTCAATTTTGGTAGTGTATTAAGATTACCATATATTACCATTTTGCTATCTTCTTTATACAATCCTAATTGACAGTTAGCTCTCATAATGTACTATATAATTAGTGTAGTGCAGGTCGAAGTATTTTGTCCAGTCTGAAGGGGATGTGGTCTAATTATACAAGGATCTGTGCAAACCCCAAAACCTCAGCTGGCTAAATAAAACCTACACTGAAAGACAAATCTCCACCATGCACGCTCCATGTCAACAATGCACACTAGTTTGCATAAAAGACAACTTGTCAGCTACACCGCACAGTCATCAGACTACAAACACATCCAAGAGTTGCAACTGATGACAGTTCAAATCAGCCAACGTGTCAGAACAATGATGGTGGAAGTGCACTTCCCTGACTCTGCCACCAGAGGTCAATTGTGACATGTGTTGAGCCCATGTGTGTTTCCATTTAATAACAATTGAAGACAGCTCACTGCACACGTTGTTCCAACAGAAATTCAACACATGCACCATAATACCACAAAAAGATTGATGAAAATGTTCCCTGCTGGAAATGAAAGACTTCACCAGTGACATTAAAATAGAAGTATATCTGAAAACCATATCAGTCCTTCCAACAGTAATTCTTAATAATTGCCTGCGTGGGATTCATTCGAGACGCGGTTATTCTAATGTCATCTGTGGTGGGAATTACTTGTTTTCTCATTACATCTCAGACATGCGCAGCTAAAATCACTCCTAACCTTTCCGCAGGAGGAGGAGAGCCTGCAGATATTTCTGTCTGCTTCGACTGTTTTATTAGTGGCAAAAGCAGCATGACGCACCGAGTTTGAACCGAGCCCAGGACAGGCTGAACCAATTACTCGGGCCTTGACAACGTGTCCAACACCACCGACGGCCGGGCTAAAAAAATTCCAGCCTGGGAGGAAAAACTTGAATGTTCATTGGCTGTAAGAACTATAATTTCCTGTCAAAGGCTCTAAATTTACCAGCTCCTCTCAGCTGTTTGTGACAAAGCTAAGCAAACACGGTGATATTCAGTTTTTTTCTCGGTTTACCTCTTCCGCTTTTCCCTGTGGTTGTACGGTATCTATGTAATTTTATGCATAAAGTCACAGAAGTTGTTGACTTGAGAGAAAGTCTGAAATTTCACTTCCTTCAAAGAGCAAACAATCTAATCCTTCATGAGTTTGAGGTGATCTCATCCTGACACTATTTCCATGTTGTCTTAATCACAGCTTGATGGAAAGTATTACCTAAAGATAGATCAGGGGGCTACAGAAGGGAAATATTTCACTACTTATGCACCATGAGTCTGTACATCTGAGAAAGTCTACACATCTTAGAGAACAGATCTGCCTTGTGGGAATCACAGAGCAAAGTTAGATTCAAATAAATGGGAAAAAGGAATGATAAGAGTGGGGAAAAAAGGGCCGGAAAGAGGGGAGGACTCGGCGTAAAGATGTATGTGGATGCACTGTGACTGTTCCACTTTGAGTCCGTCCCGACAGCGGTGAAGAACTGACCTCATATTTCCATCCTCCAGGAGAGAGAACTGGGAGACTGTTCTCATGCAGAGTTGGGAAGATGCCTCGCCTCTTGTGTTTTTAATCTTTGGACTGAATCATCCCACAGACAAGAAGATGCTCCCGGCCAGCTCTGGTAATGAGAAACAAAAATATTTTGCTTGATGGTATGTGTGTGTTGCAATGAGAGAGAGAGAGAGAGAGAGAGAGTAAGTGGGAGAGAGAAAGATAATGGGGCTATTGTGGCAGTTTACAGTCGTGGTTTACAGCCTAATATGACCCAGTTACGGTATCTCTCACTCATTGTGCACTGTGTGTGAGAGAGTTCACATACTTTCATTATGTTTTATTATCCATTTTGTGCGCGCCAATTTATAACTAAAATATTACAGAGCAGGTGGAAGTCATCTGGTTTCAGACACAGAGAGTTTAGGAGTCAAACCCAGCCGCCTCTGTGAATGGACACTTTTGTGTGTGTGTGTGTGTGAGATCAGGCTGCCTTTGGGGCTCACGCGTCCACTACTCAAGTACTTTGGTGGAGTTACAGGCTGATGAAGTATTCCCCAACAGGAGTGTGAGGTGTACATGTGCCTGAGTGAGTATATTTTTTAACTTTAAAGTGATAAAAACCTTCCAGAGTGATGCATTTCTGTGTGATATAGGAAAACAGGGGTAAGATATAGTTCATCATTACAACTTGTTTGCATGTAGATAATATGTACACCTTGCTGTTATGTGCATTGTCTTGAATGTGATGATAAGTGGACAGATGTTACAAAGGCAGTACATCTGTTTGATGGGAGACTCAAAGGAAAGGTTTTGGGAATATCAACAGCATCCTGTTGTTCGTTTTTATTCTAGTTTGTCTGGGGACTTTTTATCAGAGCAGCATGTGGCTGATCACATTACGTGAGTTGGTACTTTCTGTACTGTGTGATGATAGATGCAATATATGAGGATGTGGGTGTTTTATATCAAATCAGAAGATTCAAATGCCATTCGTGTGGACTCATCGTTAATTTGTGGCTGCATAACAGGATTGGTTTAGTTTTTTTCTGACAAGATGTTGCAAAAATGTGACATCGCAATGTCCTGCAACTATAGATTCAAGATTCAAGATTCAAGATGTTTATTGTCACGCCGGTTGTACAGGTACAAACGTGTGAAATACTTTTTGCCAGGAAGCTCCATTAAAATAATAAATTATATTACATTTACATTATAATTACATTTACATTACAATTACATTTACATTACAATTATAAAAGGAAATACTATATTATATATACTATATTAAATACTATACTATACTATACTATATTAAATACTATACTAATACTACTATATATGGGTTTTGCTGTTAATGATGATCATCTGTAGGACCCATCTGTGAATCAGTCTTTCATGAGACATTGTGAGTCTCGCATGCATTCCTCCCAGCCACAACAAGCTCCACCACTCAGTCTCAGGTCAAGGTTAAGGCAAAGGTCACGTTTCGGCGTGTCAATCTTAGCGGAAGAGGCAGGATTTGTGCACTGCTGGGAGGAAGTGCTGCCCGGGTTCAGGGCAAGGCAGTCAGTCCCTGTTACCTGAATGAATGCGAGAAGGAAGGTGAAAGCTGTTTCTCATCAGACGTTCACACATTCTTCAGATTCAAGGAACATAAGCTGCTTCTCTACCTCTCTGACTGTATCCCGCTCAAGAATTTTGTACCTGACTGCAGTTTTCGCATGCTTCTGCTGTCATGTCCGGACATCCTGCAGAGATCTAACACACATCTGCTCCACCAGTCAGGTTAGACAATACAGAGCAGTGTGTATCTACGGGGCACACTACAATCTGAACATCCCACCAGACACACGATTCAAGACCTGTAAGAAATCCTCACACCGGTGCGATCAGTAAAATACACATGCTGACGCTGCAGCTGGCAAATCTTCTAATACTGGTGAACTTTTATCATCCTCGACTGATAACCAGTTTGAATGGTGAGGCTTCTCTACAGTCAGTTAAGGCTTACAACCAAGACCATGTATACAAGGAAAATAGAGTTGCATAAAGTTATAGTGTTGGCTATCAATCAAGACCAGAAGGCAAACAGTAGGGATGCAAAACCAAACCGTAAACAAACACACCGTTCGATGACTGTACAAACCGAACCGTGGGCTTGTTGATCCGTTGCACCACTATTAAAGGGACAGTGTGTAACAATTAGGAGGAATATAATATCAATAAGTATGTTTTCTTTAGTGTATAAGCACCTGATAATAAGAATCGTTTTTTTTTTCGTTAGCTTAGAATGAGCCGGTTACATCTACATAGGGAGTGTGTCCTCTCCACGGAGTCCGCCATGTTTCTACAGGAGCCCAGAATGGACAAACCAAACTCTGTTAACGTTTCCTGCTACTGGCTCCTGTCGCTGCTCTCTCTCTCTCTCTCTTGCTTCACCACTCACTTTCCACTCACTTATCTGTCTATCTATTTATATATTTTGGAATTCAAACACATTAAAATGTTTATGTTTTCTTCTCCCTAATGTGCAAAACAAACCAAAGCGGAACCAAAACCAAAACCGTGACCTAAAAACCACAATATAAACCCAACTGTGGGCTTGTTGAAAAGTTGCACCACTAGCAAACAGATATTAATATTGATCATTAATCCATCTGGATCATATTTATGCATAATTTAACCATCAGTTAAACTCCAAGGCAAAATAAAAACCTTCTTTTAATAGCCCGGAAGGTTTCAGCTGATTAAAAAAATGCATCACCATTTTTTGTTAAAACTAACAAGGAATATCCCTCCAAGAATAAATGAATTCTTTCAAAGCACCTGACGTTTTGCTATAAAAATGTGTCTTTTCAAATCTCTATGTTAATAATCTTATGAATCACAATCTTTATAATACTGCTACTTGATTGGGAAAAAGCAACAGCCTTATTTTTTTTACTTTAAAGTCGCGCTAATGCATGAGCTCCTATTATTAAGACGACACAACAGAATAATTGTATATGCTTTTGTAAACTTAGTTGATAAGGGTTGACACTGCTTTTAATTATCCCTTTCCTCAGCTGTATTACCATATTTGTTGTAGCTAGAGTGACTCATTTACATTCGACATCACTATTTAAAAGGACATTCAGCAACTTTTCCTCCTCTCAGCTGTAAAACCTCCACATCATCAGTGAGGGCGACTGACTCAGAACATCAACCCTCTCTGCAGACCTTTGCTTCGAGTCCATCTGGTTCCTTAGCTGCCTCTGTTGTTTGTTTTTATTTTCCTTAGTGACTCATCATCTGCTTCATTTCCTCCGTCTCCTCTCTGGCCCCCGACCATGGGAAAAGCCTTGAGAGATCAATAGTGGAGTCTTTCTCCCACTCTCTCTCTCTGTCTGCAGAGGCCAAATCGTTCCTGTGGGACGGCCCGGACGATGGCTCGCATGTGTTCGCACACTTCCTGTGGAACATAGTATTTCTCCAACCCTTCATCACCGATGTATCGAGCACAGTGGGCGCATTATAATCCACCCTGCTTAGTCATATTATCATAAACTGTTATTCGACAGTTTTCCAGAGTGGAAATACCCACTTTATAGTCTGTTACATCAGAGGCACAGAGCTCGGAGCAGGAAGCCAGAGGACACAAGGTCTTTTCCATCTCCGTACTCCTACACCACGTTGTATTTCCTCCCCGGATCAGACTGTTAACACCTGCTTTACCAATAGACAACACTAAAGAGACTCACTGCATTGAAGGGGTTCGGTCTCCAGCCTCCTCTGATCATCTGGTGCGGTCCAGCTGAAGTTTCAATCAATGGAAACCCTGTAGGAGTGAATACATCTCAGGGACTCTCTGAGGAGGATCTGAACTGTGACCCCAACGCCTCTCTTCATATGGGGAAGGTCTTTAACCATAGGGTTTATCTGCCAAAAAAAGAGAAAGGAAGTCAATAAAAAACATGTACTTAAGTGAGATGTAATGGCACATTTTAGAGGGCAGTGCCAATGCCGGGTCCCCCTCTGTAACTCTGCACCGGGATGGGGAGGAGAAGGGGTTGGGAGGAGGGAAATAGCAGAGGAACTCAGTGAGTGAATGAAGAAAGCAAGGAGTAAGACGTAAACACTAATGTGGACACATGCTCTCTGGATTAATACACTTCAGACCGACTCATGGATCTAGCTGTTGTCTGGACTCTGTAAGAGTAGAGGAATGGTAAGAGCTGCATGCCCGTCGGCGAAGTAAGTAAAGTGTTGACTGTGTTTGCAAACTGGTTCCTGCCTATTTTTATCTTGTCCTTTATAAAACATAATAAAATAACACTCTATTTTATTTTATTCATCATTTTAAATGTCAAATTTAATCAAGTTTTGTCCAGTGTTCACTCCCAGCAGAAATCATTTCTCTTTAAAAGTAGCAGCCCAGACTGTGTGGCTGGCGGTGTCTATTTTCAGAAGCTCATGGCAACTCTGAAGGGCATAACTGCCCCCATAATCACAGGTTACAGTGGAAGGCCCTGCATTTGCGAGCTCTAAAACTACTCTCCAGCCTGGGTGTGTACGTTAAATCACTGAGGGCTTGTGGGAGCGGGAGCATATGTGTGCACATGTGTGTGTGTGTGTGAGTCAGACAGCCAGAGACACATTAACCCTGCCCACTCTCTCCCGTCCTGTGTCTGACTGCGTGGCTCAAAGAGGGCCAGTGTTGACAGCCAGTGGGCTGACAGCAGAGGCGTGAGGGGTCCGGTGTCAGCGGCGAACAGAGGGGACGGTCTGTTCTCCGTGTCACTGGGTCCTCTGAGACCCGCACACTGGACGCAATTGTCAGATACGTGTGGTTTCACGCGGCGGCTTCGTCTGGAGTGACATCAGACGCAGATAGAACGCCCCTGTTGTCTCTCCGCCGGGGCTAAACTGGGAGCACGGCAGCTGTGGATGGTTTTTGGTTATTTTTTTCAAGAATTTGAAATGATCAGTGATGTCAGCATGGGGCGACAAAGAGCTCAAGCCTTTTATCATGTGTTGGTGTGCGAATAGGCCGATGTGGTAAAGGAAAAAGCAGAATAAATGAGAAATTGAATGGTTTGATGAGTATGAAAATGATGTGAATCATATACTACTGGCTTTAAAGTCACCATATCTCTTCAGCACCACCACCACCAAAGCACCAAATGAAGGAATATCTTTGGAAAGACAGCGTTCATCCCTCCAGTAGAGTTTCAGAGACCCCACTGAAGCTGTTTTGGAAGCTCAAGGTGGCCCAACACTCTACTGAGACACGTCATGTTGGTTAATTACTTAATTTTCCATCTAAAAAGTAAAGAGATCTCCTTTGAAATGTACACGTCACCAGTCAAACATGACACACAGTAATTTAAGTTTGGTCCACGGTAGACAAAACAGACACTAGATAGTAGGTAGTTGTGTCTATTTCAGTTTGGCTAGGAATGCTGAGCTGATACTAAACCGTTGCCAGGACGAGCAGCCCATGTGGGTGATAGTGAAAGACGTGGATACCAACTCTCAGCAGAAACACATGGTGAGTCATCTGGGCTGCTTATGCGTCTGTGTGTGATTGTTTGAGGTCCGTCTGGTCCCGTTTCCCCTCTCGTCTGATGTGAGCGGCGATGAGCAGACAGCTGGATCTAATCTGCAGCATCTGTCTGCAAACACGGAGCGTGCGTGTGTGTTTGTGTTTAGAAGATGTGTATATGAGTCACAGTGACTCATTGTGGTCGGAGGACGCAGTGACCTGATGTGCGAGAGACCTGCGGGGCTCCTTCACACCTTCTGCTACGTCTCAAGAGTACAATCGTGGTGAAACGTGTAAAATCATGAATCTCTGTTAGATTGAGTCGTAAATCAACGCCAGCTTTCTTAATGGATCATTTTGTCTGGCTGGTTTCTGGTGAAACAATTACCCAGTATAATGGTTTGGTCACATGGGCTTATAAGTGGGGCAGGAGGTTTCTAAGGAAAGCACTGTTCCCATTGTAGTACAGCTGTAGTAGCAGTATTCCCAGCGCTCCCATTCATGCCCTGCGCCCTCTCTCTCTCTCTCTCTCTCTCTCTCTCTCTGTATGTGTGTGTTTGCCTCAGGATCTTCATGTGTCAGATACATCTGACAGTCCAGACGAGATGGAGCGCGTGAGCAGGAGTAAATTGGAACATGGGAGACAGACGCACCAGGTCTTACAGGTGAGTTAATTCATGAGAAACTCTTTATTACTATGAACATCTGCTGCGAGTCAGCTTGTTACTCAATATAACTGAGAAGGGAATGGTTTGTGTAAGAATTTAAGGTTGTTTCAAGCATTTAAAAGTATGATTTTTTGCAATATATCAGCAAATCAAATAACAACTGAATCTGTCAATCAGTACTCGTGGTAAGAATGGGCTACTTTTTTTTACATTTATATTTAAAGTATATTTTAATTTTACATCTTTTAAATATAAAGACAAGGACATTTTATGCCCTGCCTCTCTGATATGGACTCTAATTGTTGTTCTCTTTATTTCTACAAGTAACTCTGACTTTTAATGAAACAATCTCTAAAATCATACCATGTTCATTCTTACAGTCTGAGGATCATATAAGATGTGAAGCTACAGTATATCTTATTCAAAAACACAGAGATTTCAGGATGAGGGTCTGTAGTACATACACTGGACTTCTTATTTGAGAATTTTTATATTTATTCTTTGCTCTTCAGCCGTTCAGACATGTACAAAACTGACGCCCACTTCACTGAGTATTCAGACGTGTAAAATAAATATGCCATGTGCAGAAAGGAACGTAGTAGTTTCAGGATCCTGTAATGATGGTTTTCAAATTGGTTTTGTTTTGACAGAGCACTCCTTTAGACCTGATTGAGACAGGCAAGTCCCTGAAAGTCCAGGCGGAGCGCCCCCACCTGGTCAGTTTGGGAAGTGGACGCCTGAGCACAGCCATCACCTTGCTACCACTGCAGGAAGGTGAACACCTGTGTGTATATGTGTGTGTCTGTGTGTGTGTTGGTGGGATGTGATGTGATTGAAATGATATATTTTCTCATTAATGATATGCACAGCTTATTTTATAGATATCTTAATGTTGAATGGGACATTTAAAACCTCATGAACAGCTTGTTAAATATGCAGTCCTGCCTTATCATGCTGCACCGTTACTCTGTTAATGTGACTACAACTGTAAGAGGAGCTAATAAGATCAGGGAACTCAACCCACATGGTAAACTACAGTCTGTATAACACAGCCATCTCTGTACCGACCACAGGATCTGTAATCTGTGTTATTGTTAGCATAGACAGACGCTTCCATAAGCACTTTACTCAAAATAAGTCAGCTGTTCTTTAATAAGTGAGCAGTACAACTTGTCACGAGTGATGAATTGACCCAAACTGATGACATCTTACCTTCTAACCATCTTGTTGTCTTGTCTCATACTGCGCCGCAGTTGCAATTACACGCTTGTCTGGGATTTTCTTGCACCATTGTCTTGCACTGAGCCTAGACACCACAGAGGAAGAGAGAAAGAGAGAAGAGTATGAGTGTATCACCCCAGAGAAAAGCCTTCTGGGATTTTCTTTGTGCTCCATCTCTGTGTTATCACATAAGAATAAATAGTGTTAACTCTCTTGCACTCAGACAGAAATATAAATACGACTGATACTCAAATTACAACACAGAAAATAGTGGATGGTTATATTAACTCCCTCTGACAAGACGTCTTTCATCTCTTGAAACTAACACCTGTTTTTCAACATTCAATGACGGGTTGACCCCATTTGTGACCTTGAACCCTGAAATGACACCCGGTACTTCGAACTGCAACCAAAGAATACTTCACAGAAGTGTTCGCGGGTCTGCACGGATCTCCTGTAAGTGACGCTGAGAAAATGTTTTCTCTTGTTGCAGGGAGAACCACGCTGGGCAGCGGGGTGACAGACATCCCTCTGCAGGGCCACGGCATCGCCGCTCATCACTGCTACATTGAGAACCAGGCGGGCAGCATCACCTTGCACCCATGTGGAAACCAGTGCTCCGCGGATGGCCTTCCCATCACCAAACCCTTTCGCCTGACACAAGGTAGCACTGACACCGGCTTAAGTGACTGCCGTCATATGGTTGTTGGTGGTAAAACTGTTTTTCTGGCATCTTATATCAATTGGCTAACTTAGTAGCCTTAAAAAAACAAACAGATTACTAGTGATTGAGCAGGACAGTAGCTCATAATGTGTCTACAATCGGCAGAGATTAAGTAGAGGTTTTCATTTGTCAGCAGCCTGCTAGCTCTAGAGACAGCACCACTTTAGACTAAAACACGTCAACAGTGATTTGATGGATTACTATTACATTTTGCACAGACATTCATGGTCCCCAGAAGATGGATCCTAACGACCTTGATGATGCCCTGACTTTGAGGGTTGACATATTTTCTTTAAGTGAAAGGTCTCACTAACTATTGGATGGATTGCCATAAAAGTTTGCCCCCCCCTCAGGATGAATAAATGTAATAACTTCGGTGACCCCGTCACGTTTTCATCTTGCGTCATCATCAGATCAAAACTTCAACTGGTCCACTACTTTGGTTCATGACTAAACACCGGCAAAACTAATCACATTACCATCAGACTCAGCTGTACTTTGTGTTTAGTGCTAATTAGCAAATGTTACCATGCTAAGACTCTAATCAAGGATTATCACGATCTTTGCTTAGAGAGCTGCAGGAATGAGTCTTAAAACCTGGAAATGAGTTAGCATTTTAGCACTTCCGGTTCCCTCATGTGGAAGTCAATGTTTTTTTTAATTGGTTTTTAGTTCAATACCTGAAATAAAGTCTGTGGTTAACACAAGCTTAAGAGATTTTAACATTTTGTTCTACGACATCAACTCCTCAATGTCCCACTCAAGAATCCTTGAAGCCTTTAATGTGTCTTAAAAAAGGCGGTCGCTGTTCATTTAAAGCCTAACGTTAGCTTTTTACTTCTGGCAATTGCATTCACACTTCAAAAATCATAAAAGCGATTTGAGAAGTTAATTTGTGGAGATATTTGCTGAACAAAACGTGTAATTATCATAAACATCTGTTTGCCACAGAGGTTATTTTCTGCAATAATCCAAAACCCAATAGAACAATCCCATTGGCTTTTAGTGGCGGGAACCAGGGCGATGCTAACTTCCTGGTTGGCCTACAACAATACGTCATCCCTGCAGCACTCTCTAGTAAACATTACACACCTGCTTGGGATCAGCCTGTTAGCACTGTCATTGTGAGCTGATCAAAGTACTGGCTGTAGACTCTCTTGTTTATCTGTGAGATCACATTGATGTTCAGTTCGATGACTTCATACTCATACATCACATGCAGTGGGTTCAATACACTGAAGGCAAGGTGGACGATAACACAAAAACAACGTCCCATGTCCTTCCAGTAACATGCCTACTTGCCATAAAAAAGGCATAACAGTCCCGCCCCCCTCGGTGGGACCCAGGCCAGCAGCTACACCACAATGTCATTTGAAGCCGGGTGATCAGCCGGTGTGTGTGGAGGCAGCAGCTGCTCAACAAGAATACTTCAGGCTTCTTTGCCTCATTCAAAAGGACTCATGTCATGAAATTCTGATAAAAACAACCAGGAAACTGCTTCATTTGCATCAAACGGGACAATATTGCAGCCACATGGACCTTTGACTTCACTTTGAAGGATGAAGTAAATATTAAACTCCCTGTGGAATATCCAGAACTGGAAACAAAACTTCTGGGAGCGTAGCAGACGTTCTTGAAAGCCACTGGAAATGCAGGGAAAGGAGAAGGAGTTGATTTCTCTTACTGGTTAATTACACGTGAGTTAAACTAGTCTGTTTACAGCATTACTTTATGGGTGGTATCATCAGTGATTAGTGTGTTTATGGTGGTGTTAATACTTTAACTAACTCATCACTGACAGCTTTCTGCTCTTCTCTCCTGGCAGGGTGCATGCTGTGTTTTGGTCAGTCGGTCTTTTTCCGCTTCAACCATCCAGAGGAGGCCCTGCGGATGAAGAGCATGCTGCCTGGAGGGAGCCAAGGACCGAGCACCACGAGAACTCACCCTACAGGTAAAATAAGACCCTGCTTTTCTAATTATACAACACCTACAGCTCCTGTGATCCAGTCAGTCACACAGGTTGTGTCCATACTCAGTGCACGCATGCAGTTAGTAATGATAACTAATCAGGGACCCAGATATAAGCTGGTATGTGTGAAGGTTGTACAGTTTCCTCCGTAGCTATTCTGGGCAGAGCAAATGCTTTGGGCTGATAGATATTTAGTCACAGTTGGATTCCCACTACCTTAGTGTACAGATCAAGAAGCTGCATAAGTTCCCGTTAATGCTGAACACGATTCGTACATCTGTCGCGGTGAATTACGAGAGCCTGGGTAGGGTGACATATTGAACATGATCAGCTGTTAAGACTATCCATGTTTGACACAGATGGTTACTGACATCTTCATGGCAAAAGTTCAAAAGAAAATGGAAATTGTAGCTGGTTTCTGCAATATTTTACCAGCTTCTCATATCACCAGCACATTGGTCCTGGAGTCTGACTGAAACACTGGTCAGAAATAGCTTGTTCAGGGCTAATTATCTGTGGCCTACATTGTGATCTAGTTCATTTAAATCTGTGGTTTTTCGCTCAAAGTGTGACCCCATTGTAACAAAGGATTGTTGTAACCTTTCTTTACACCGCTACATTCAGACGATATCATATTATTCTGGTCCGTTAATTGCTTCGACCGTTGCCTCGTGCTGCCGATGATATTTAGACTCCATTCTCCTCTGACCTTACTGGTGTGGCTGTACAGTAAGAGCCACCACACCCTGCCCAGCGTGTATGGCCCACTCTTTCCTGACCAGGCCCTGATTTCATCTGCTCTGAATGAGGTATACACCGCTGCAGCTTTTATATTTAGCAGCTCCAGATCCCTGTAGGATTACAACACAACTGAGGAGCACAACATCCCGACTGTTGGGTTTGGTTCAAACAGTACAGGAGAACATGGGCTCTGAGACATGTATCACTATTTAAAGTGGACCACCGGGACACTGTGTGTGTTCAGGCTTGTGTATTTGTCCTTTTATGGGCTTCCCCCTCTGCCCTACATCACTGACTGCGTGTCAGTAGCATAAAGATGACACAGGACAGATCCCTCCCACTGTTTGTTCATGTGTGTTTTTACAACTGTCTTTTAGAGCGTCCTCTTCCTTTATTCAACAGGAATGCTTACACACAAATGTTTCTGTCTCCCTTCGCAGACTCTCACGGTGTCCTGAACGGGAACCATCAGTCTTTCTCGAGCAACGGCTCCGACTCTAAAATCAACAACATAGCAAAGAACCTCCAGGACTCGTTGGTGCTGAAGGCCGGATCTGGATCTGGTAAACATCATCAGCCCTCTCCTCCAAACATGCTCAATGGGAGAAACGGCTCCATGACAGAGGACTCCATTTACGAAAACAGCAGCAGTTTTCTGGGCCAGAACCTCGGCAACAAAACCCCTCCGGTACCTGCGCGGTCCCCTCATACCAACAACCACACTCCTGTCCCCCATCCACGGACCTCCCTCTCTGTGGCCTCGAGCGGTACTAGTGGCGGTCAGAGGGGCCAGGAGAGCCCAAAGCTTCTTAGGAACGCAAGAGCAGAGGCCACAACAGGCCCAGGCAAATTCTCCCCTACAGCTCCATCCAGCCCTCGAGTAAGAGGTTCTTCCCTACAGAAGAGATCCCCAAGTCCCATGCAAGATCAGCACCTCTCGCATGTAGAAGTCCCTCAAAGGCTCAGGACTCCAGAGCCGATTGGGTCCACCAGTCTGAGAGAACTTCCTCCTCTCAGCCCTTACATGTCCCGCAGAGGGACTCCAGGATCGCAGGGCTCGGCCACTGTCAGACCCGTCCCAGAGGGCCACCTCAAACTCACAACTGCTTCAAAAGCAGAAGCCATGAGGGCAATGTACGCCCAGGGTCCACTGGCACTCTCTGGGCTGGAGAAGGAGCCTGGAGGCAGGCAGTTAAGGGCTGGCCTGGGGTCTCTGTCCGGTTCGTCTCCTCTCAATAGCCCTCGTAACAAAAGAAAGACCTCCGGCATGACCATGACGGGATCCTCCAGCAAGGAACAGAGTCTTATGAAACCGTATACCCGCGAACGCAAAAACAGCATCTCTGAGATCAGTGACAATGAGGACGAGCTGCTGGAATACCACCGCTGGCAGAGAGAGGAGAGGATGCGTGAGCAGGAAATGGAGAAACTGGTGAGTGATCAGCACTTTAGATACGACTTCACTGTAGATATAAGAGGAGAAAATGATTTCACCATGATAGGTTCAGTCCAAATCTGGATGCTGATGTAAACTTCGCTCAGGAAGTAATAAAGAAAACATTTGCTGCTCTGGTTTGTCTTTTTATCCCGTGGACTGGCTGGATTTGTATATACTTTAAATCTGCTATAATCCATTTTTGGCTAATCAGGTGAAAAACATCTAAACAAGATGACGGGTAGAAACACAGCTGTATCCGGGCGTACAAACAAAAATATCTTTACAAACGTCCAGCAGACACGGAGCAGCAAACACCGTGATTTTAAAAGACATTTAAGCAAAGGTGCTGAGACGGCCGACATAGCCGACACCATGTCTGCATTCAGATATCTTGTCTAAATCTCCTGGCGTACGGCCACTAGCTCATCTACCCCGGAGCATTGCTGGCATCATCTGCCCATGTGGCCCGAGTAACGCGGGGTGAACATTCCTCCACCGAGTCTCAAGGTCCAGAGCGGAGGGCGCGGCTGCTTGTTGCTCAACACTATATTTATCAAAAAGGACGAGTGGCTTTTACTTTCTAAGCTTCCCGTGCTTGACTGAAGGCTCTTTCTTATTCGTACCCACGCCAGATCGTACAGTAGACTGCATACTTGTTATCCATCCTCAGTCCACACCCACCAGACCCCCACCACCATTCTTCAGCCCCCACCGCGGCCTGCTTCTGACAGCTGAAGGGACCATAGGGAGAGCAGGGGGTGGGGGTTCCCGGCCCTCCATGTCCAGACTATTTCAGGAACCAAAAGGTTTCTGGTAACAAATAAGAGAGTTACCGACAACACGCATCTGAGTCGGACTGATAGGCGTTCGACTGCTGTGGGTACAGTATGTGCACGTTTGTGTTGAGTCATCCAGTATGTGTGGATCATTTAAGCCATCTGCAAATACATAAACAGATAAAGAGGTGATATTTATTGGCCCTAAGGACGTGTTGATTAGTAGTTTGCTTGTTAACCATGTCTGGAATTTCCTCCATTCCATGATTTGAATTCTGTAGGCACTGATTTTATGCTGCATTCATGTGGTTGGAGGAAAGCTAAACAGCACAGCATCACATGCAAATGCTATTTTGTCAAACCACCACCCTGCCTAGAACACGCAAACGTACAATTATCTAGCTGGAAGTTGAAAAGTTGAGATTTGTTCACTGTTGGCTGAGGTGTCCAGGTTTTCAGTGATTTCTGTCTATGTTGTGTTGTGTTGCTGGTACTTGATAAATAATGACGATAAGAAGGAATACTGCATGTGAATGTAGGGTTCACGGTAAAATATGCACACTCCTGCATACACACAGGGCCGTGCCGCTTCAGTTTGGCCTTCTGCCGCTCAAAAAATAATATGCCCCGTGGCCACAGTGGCCTTGATGCCCCGTCTGCTCTGTGCAAGCTGGTTTCGCTGTTTCTCCTCTGCCTCTTTACTGTCAATACGGGGTTTTTAGACACCGGTGTCTTATGTTGTGATTCTGAATTCGGCAACATCAAGTGAAAGAACTAAAATCCTCCTTAGCCCTTAAGTTAAATGTATTATTTCCGTGGACTTCAATCATTGTTTTATATCATGGCCTTGCCCGTATAATGATGAACTGATGAAGGACACATGAATGTAGATAGCCAGAAAAAAAAAGTTCCTTATTGACACAATAAACTGTAAATTACCTCATTAATGTTCCAGATGACAGATCCTGTAGAGGTGGATCAGGACTGGATGATATCATGGCCCCTGTAAAAGAAAAAGTTTGACATTTGGAGAAATTTGTTTACTCACTTTCTTTCCGAGAGTGAGAATGAGAAGACTAAAACCGCTCTGTCCTGATAGGTTTGAAGCTAGAGCCAGGAGATGGTTAACTTAGTTTATCTTAGTTTAGCATGGAGACTGGAAGCAGAGGCAAACAGCTAGCCTGGCTCTGCTAATCAGCACCACTAATTAACAATTTATATGTCATTTGTTTTCAATGTACAAAAACCAAAGTGTAAAAATGACCAATTTTACTATGAAGCTAGAGCCAGGGAACAGTTAGCTATCTTAGCTACCTTAGCTTAGCAGAAAGACTAGACACAAATAAACAAATACTCAAGTGTATATTTGAGCGTAGCCTACAGACACGAGAGTGGTATCAATCTCAAATTCGATATTCAGTGCATTAATATGGCAGCAAAGAACTATTTACTATGTAAACATATAGAGGAGTAATGTCTACCTACGCAGAGAATGAAGTCGCTCTTCCTCTGTGTGTGTGTTGTTATCCGAGTTTCTCCGTGCTTTGTTGACATAGCCGGGCCTCCACAGAGCGTGCCCCACTAGCTAGCACACAGCCTGTTCTGCACTGCTGCTCCCAATCAGCGTTAATGACAAACCAGCTGATGTGGTGAACTGTGTTTGGGGTCCTGGACCAGGTTCTTGGTTTGTTGGTGTCACAGCCTTGAATGAAGCACAGAAATGATCAACTGTAGACCGATGGATGAGAGAGACAAAGAGAGGATTTCCTCTCAGTGAAATGAATGCCCTACATCGGGCACGCTGCTCTCTTAGCACAGTTGGCTCAGCTATGCAGGATTTTTTTTTTATCTCACTTTCCTGAACCCAACCTGGATATTGCCGCTCTAAAGGGCATCGCTAGAGAGGAAGGGATGGGATAGAAAAGGTAATTTTAGCATC
>CAKAOI010026450.1:0-13542 GCA_916701655.1 Sebastiscus albofasciatus | reverse complement strand
AAAAAAAAAGAAAAAAGGCTAGTAAAACTGTGAGTTTGTGCTCCCATTTAATGTTTTTTACTTAATTTACTATTATTTATTTATTTATATTAAACCATGGCATGTTTTGTGTTTTATGTTACTATTTTTTATCTATTTTTTTATTTGTTTGTTTTTATTTACCCCTTGATGTCCTTTGTATGTATCGTTTACCTATGTATCAGTTTAATTGATCTTTGTATTGTTCACAAATTTAAAATAAAGTCTATTGATTTTTTTTATTTATTTTGTATCAAATAATAAAGAGAACTTTTTTTCTAATCGCGTAGCCACACCTGCCTTGTCAAACTGGCCAGATGTTACACGTTAACGTTAGAAAATAGTAGACTGATGGTACCAGAGATTCACTCACTCACAAAACAGAAATTTAAAAATAGTTATATGATACCATAATAAAACCAGATAATATGTAATAATATGTTACAACCTTCTTCTTCTTCTTAATGCTTAAACCTTTAGCACGTGATAATTATCATGTTATGTCTGATGACGTCTGTTTTTACAGCAGATGCATTTAAACAAAGGAGTGCTTTAATTCCAGCAGGTGGTGCTATTAGCCTTACTATGGTCCTGAGTGTCTTCTCTTCACTTCAGAACCCAGTTCAGTGACTTTCGATATGAAAATTTATGGACACATTATGAAACAGACTTCAGACCACTTGGATCAATGTGATAATATGAGAATATGGTGAGGTGGTGATGTCCTTCTCCTGTTTGATGGTATGTCAGGCATATGTTAGGAGAGTATATAGTCTCCATGCTAGTTGGTGAATTAACAAAAAAAATATAGTATGACAGTGATGATGATGATTATGATCTAATAATAATATGAAATAATAATAGGATTAATTAAATTAAATTGCGCATATTCTTTTTTTACTTTACTCTGAATTTTTGCACATTCCCTAATTTCCAGCACAACACTGTACAGCTCTTTCATTTTAAAACAGATATACAGTAAATCATTTTATGGCATTTTTTCATATTTTTATTGTAAATATTTATATTCTATATTTATATCTGTTGACTATTGTACTACTTGCTTTTATTTTTTATTTTCTCTTACTGTGTTTATTGTGACGCACCAAGGCAAATTCTTTATATGTGAAAACCTACTTGGCAATCAACCTGATTCTGATTCTGAAATAAACTGCAAAGCCCACAACAAATAAATCCCTTGAAGGTCGATGTAGGTGCTGTTCAGTTTAGTAAACAGGGTGTCAACTCCAACTATATGTATTCAGACCCCTCCTAAGAGCTTATAGGTGCAGCAAAAGCCAGGGCGTACCTGTCTCAGTCAATATCAAGTAAATATAAAATGGAGAAAAAGAAAGAATTCAATGTGGCCCCCTCTCAGACCACCCTGAGCAGTCTTGTCAATAAAACAATCTGATAAGGGAGAATCCCTCTTTGGTTGAACTCCTCACAGGTCAAGGATGCATTCTGTGACAAGTGGCCATAACTTTATATTCACATACATTTACATTTGCCTCAAACACCACACACACCACACACATTCCTATACGGCACTGTATCAGCACTGACTTCAAATAAAAATGTCAGGTTGAAATATATTTGGAAAAAAAAGTTTGGAAATTTGTGTTTGGTGGATTATTTCTCTGTTGTTACAATGCTAATTGCCATTGTAGTTTACATGGTTGGAAAGCCTGTTTATTTACCTTCACAATGATGTCCAACTTGTAAGGATCATGCATTTGTGGGATGAGCAGCACAGCTGATTATGTGGGTAGCACCCAAGAAAAATTTGCCAAAATGCTCTGCCAATAGTAAACAGTGTATTCTGCTGTTGGTATTGACTCTTGTTTTGAGTTGTTTGGTGGATTGGATGATTGAACTCTCTATCAATAACAAGAAACAATCAAGACATATTGGTAATTTTACACTGTATTCATTTAATACACTGTCAGGAGCCTCAGTAGCAGTGGAAGATCCATACGCAGCCACAACATTCTGGCACCTCCTCCTCTTGTTGGTCACACGTTACTGTGGGATGGCGTTCCATTCCTCAACCAGGATTCATTGCAGGTCAGCCAGCGAAATAATTGACCAAACCCAAATTTCCAAATTTTTTTTTCCAAGTTTATATTAAAATCATTAGAATCAGTTATCAAACACCAGAAAGTGATTTTAAAACAGATTGAGAGTTGCTGTTAGAGGTCTGAGGCTTGCTTCATGCTGCATAGGGACTTACGGTAGATGGATCTGAGCTGATGTGGATTCTCACTCATTCTCCTATCAAACAATACACCTATCATTTTATAAAATAGAGTCTAAATGCAACACTGATTCACCCATGAACTATTGACGTATTCAATCCCTGATGGCGAGAGGAATCAAAGCTTGAATCGTGGAAATGTCAACAAGACACTTTAATCAGGTGTCATTGTTTGTGCATGTCATCATCACCATGTCATTCATGGCATTCAACTATTGAATACCAGTTCATATTTATAGCCTCTTTTCTCCATACATGACATCACACCAGAAAGCCAGATCGGATTGGTCTGAAATAAACAATATGATTGGTAGAAGGAGAGGAGTGAGCCTGATTTAGTTGCAGATGCTGTGGGGTCAGTTGATTTACTGTCATCATGGCAGATGCTGGTTTCAGCCCACTGACCATAGACACAAGCCCTCAGACTGCAGGTGGACACATCACTTATTTCATACTGCTGCTGTCTAAGCACCGACGCCTCGGTAGTAAAAATGAGGCTTTAAGAAAGCCGATCCTTTCTTCCATCACAACACCCTGTCCATTTATCTTTCCCCAGTCTGACACTACTATTATACTGGAATGTCTGGTATGAATTCATGTCAAAGAGATATGAACCAAGGTAAATAAACATGATTTTTCTTTATTAATATTTTTATGTTAACTAACTATGGACCAAATGGCTATGTGTGTAAGGTGAAAGGAGTCACCAATTATCATAATTATCACCAACTCTGCAGTTCTTCTCATTGTTTTGGCTTTAAGGCCCACAGCTTTACTGTTTTCAGTCTCAACGCTCTCATCGATCTGGTTCCCAGCAGCAGGATACAGCTGTTGTCAGTGAAAAAGCTCCGATAAACCCACTGTACACTACCTGTCCATCAGCAGGAAACAACAGACGGACACAGTTAGCGATTAGCTGGTGAACATAGTGGAACATTTAGCAGCTAAAGAGACAGATATTTCCCTCAGAAGTTGGTGGAGACCAAAAACAGAGCTAAAAGAGAAAGAATATTGGACTTACATTCATCAGGTGGACGCAAACATACCTCCTAATGAATGATAATGTTGCTCTTTGCTGGATGTGTCAATAGACAACTGTTTGCTAACACGTTTGCCACATCAGCTAAGGTCATAATAGGTAAATGTTGTTTTTTCAGCTTGTTCTGCTGCTCCCAAGTGGTCAACGAAATGTGTTTTTATGTGATTACAGAATCTTTCAAATTACAGTATTCTGATGGCATTAGTTTGTCTTTGTAGAACAAGACTATGTGCTCTGTTTTTGTGGCGGTGCTATGACAGTTTGATATTTTCCTGACTTTGAAATTCACCTCGTCCACTGAGTGGTATTTTGGTACCCAGAGCAGCACAGAGAGCATACTGGAAGGAGAGGCACATATAGGTGCGCAAAGCAAGTTATTAGTAGTCGGGAGAAATTGGGTCTTAGTAAAATCACTCTGCTGGTAATTTGGTCATTCTGTCAACAAGAGCAAACTAATTACTTGCAGCTATAAAACAAGTAATGGTGACATGGCTGAGAGGATGATGATTAATCACCACATCATCCGATCTATTTTCCACTTCACCCAAGACTTTTACACATGGTGCTGCTGCACATATCAAATGTATCATGTATGCATGGAGACACCCACACAGTCTGCTGCGCTTGCTCATCGTGCTAGCCCCATTAAAATAGGGCCCTGGGTGTCTACAGCCACGCAAAGAAAAAAACATTTATGTCACGCTGAAATATGAACTGTGTTGAACGTTGACTCTCGGTTTGTACTGTTTTTTTGTTGATTGTAGTCGGCTGTTGATGATTGTAAATCACATTATATAGGGTTGGTAAAATCCCATTATGAGGTTGAGTAAACAGAGGTGTGAATTTGCATTTTTCCTCTATCCTGTTGGATATAAGTTTAAATTAAATCTACGTACCCATCAGCTAGTCATAAATTTAAATGATGGAGTCTCTTTTGCTCATTTATATCTGCGGAGCTGGGTCAGGTAGAATTTTCCCCCAGCTGAGTTTAATTAAAAGCGTCTTCTCTTTCCATCTTTTATTGATCCCAGGGACATCATTTTTCTGCTCTTTGATATATACGCACAGCTTGTGTGTTTTATTAGCGGGTGGTCATACATGGGTTGGATGGATCGGGGCTGTATGGATTTCACCCAGTTGGAGGTGAGTGGGGTTGTGCTCAGGTTTAGATAGGGTTACAGTCTGAATGCAGGCCAAAAGAAACACACTCGCTTGTCTTTTCTTATCAAATTGTTGATATAATTCTGTGGGGTGAGATTGTGTGGTTGGTCACCCCTGATGTGAATGTCCTCCTTGATCGTTGTCAGGCTGTATATAAGATGTTCACCATATCATAAGGCAGGGGTCTTCAATGTTTTTCAGGCCAAGGACCCCCAAACTGATGGAGAGATGGAGCAGGGACCCCCTACTACATATATTGTATAAAATTGTGTTTTATATTAAACTGGGCCTAGTGCCATGTATAAATGTACCTTGTTATTATGCATTCAATACTAAGCTATTCAAATAATACACAGGTTCATATATTCATGTTTTTATTTTAAACATGTGCAACGTACAGTGAGTAGCTAAATTGTAATAAATAATAATAATAAAACAAATAATAATAAGAAGAACATTTTGCGACCCCCCTGCAGTACCTCCGCGGACCCCCTGTTGAAGACCTCTGTCATAAGGTGATAATGTGTCAAACGTGTTTGATTTTCAGCTGATTGTTGAGTTCTGACCCCAAGTAGCCAAAACAAAAAGTGATTATGTAGCTTTTAAAGTTAATTCTTCTTTAAATTAAAAATAATTGATAATTGAGGAGCCTCTGTAGACTGTAATGGTGTCTGCACTGGTGGAATGTAATTATGTACATATAAGTACAGTACTTAAAGGCACAGTGTGTAACATTTAGTGGGATTTATTGGCAGAAATGGAATATAATATTAGTAAGTATGTTTTCTTTAGTGTATAATCACCTGAAAAGAAGAATTGTTGTGTTTTCATTACTTTACAATGAGCTGTTTATATCTAGATAGGGAGCAGGTCCTCTCTTCGCGGAGCCGGCCGCCATGTTTCTACGGTAGCCCAGAATGGACAAATCAATGTGTTAACTTTTCCTGCTTGGGCCGGAGTCGATAACGTTACTCGCTGACTCGCTAACCCCCGTCACTCCACTCAGCCGCTGGGAAACAGGAAACCTCTGTTGGTCTTAAGGAGCTGCAGTACTTATTTCTGCACAAACTGCAACTTCCACTGAACAGTCACTTGATATTCTCAAAGCTAAACTAACTCTGTCTTCTGTTCCTCTAGACTGACTCACTTGTTCACTCAACACACCATCTACTGTTTTAAATCAGTATCATCTCCTAAATCATCCCTAGTCCTGCAAGGCCAATTCTGAGATAGCATTGGCCATTTGGGACTAATCTACATCATGAAATTTATATTAAAAAAAGAATGATAACACCCTCTAATCTGACCCCCTCCTCGCCTCTCCCCACAACATCTATCGTAACCACTGGGTAGCATTACACTCACAGCACAAGCCTGTTCTCTCCTTTCTGTGGACTGAGAATAAAGCCATCAGCAGATAAGTATGACTATTCTCTTGCTAAGATGTTTTGATGATTGATTTGACTTGGACTATCTATGGACCTTTTATAAAAAAGAAAATGATCCCCCAGGTCCCTCCCAAAAATCCCAGGATTTTTTGGCTGGGGGTCAAATCCAAGATGGCCACTGGCACCATCCTGAAAAATGTACTTTTGAACCAGATCACCTAGAATCACATATGAAGGCACATCTTTAATTTCAAGTTGCTCCAGCAGGTCTTCATACTGTTGAAAAAACACTTTCCTACCGCCCTGTTGCTCTCGCTGCTGAAAGAGCCTCTGGTTTCTTAATGCAAAACATGCATGCTTTCGCCATTGTAGGAAAAAAATATTGTGACCGGGAAGGTCCTATGACGCTGTTTAGCATTACAATTAGCCATGTGGTTCTGTTTGGGATAATGGGCTGTCAGGACATTTTTCGGAATAATGGGCCTTGGATCATGCATGCTGTCCACTTGTTAGCTAGCGAGCTTGCTTGCTTGCTAAATCCACCATTCTTGCTATGCTGGTTACAGAAAATGAGCCAAACAAAGTGCACTCATCTGGCGATAGCAAAGTGCTTTCATACGCTGTGACAAGAGTGTGTGGACGAAGCATTGCGTTTTTAAATTTGACTCATTTACTCTGGCTCTCTGTGCTTCGTAAGGTTAGGCTACTACTCTACTCCTCGGCTTAGTCATTACTGCAAAAACCTCACCTCAGTCGCAATGGCAACGATACTCTGACCCTACTACGTTGATCTGAATGGGAATGTCCATTCTACTCCTATTCTATGGGGTGTATTTCTGCTACACAGTTTATAGGCTTATTATAGGAGCTGAGGTTGAATTAAAAAAACAACAGTTCACACCCTTGCCAAAATGTATCACATATGCATTAATATAGCCAAAATGATAAAAGAAAAAGAAAATTGAAAAGCCAAAAATGTCCCTTGTGCAGCACAAGTGTTAAGTAAAAGATCTGAATAGTCTACTTCTTCCATCCCTGGCTGTGTGTGCAGTGAATGTTGGGTATTCATTTTCAGTGCACTCCTCTGCTCTGATTTGGTAAACAGAAGGTAACAGCCGTATGTTTCTCAGACATTCTCAGATAAACCTGAAATAGTACGGCTGCAGACATGTCGTCAGCGGGATCTGGGCTTGGGCATGCCGTGAAATGAAAAAGTCTGTAGTACAAATTGATATAAAGCAGCTTGAACGACCAGCTCTCCTTCAAATATGTCTTGTGATGAACGAACACATCAAGAGATGGCACTTGTTGAAACATTTGGAATGAACTATATAAGATTGAAAAAAATAATCTGGTCAATAGAAGTAGAGAGATCAGATTTAGAGTTTTCTGTGTACAGCCAGTACACAGAAACATACACATAGCAACATACAGATACAGATCAGATACAAACAGTTCACAAAATCTTCATGTATGCACACATTCATCGGATTTTTTTTTTTTTACGCATCCCCCTTCATATAGACAAGGTGGACAAAATATTAGAAACACATGTTAGTATAACACAATACAGTTCAACAGCATCACAAACTACAGCTTCCAAAAAGACCACAAAGCTGAATCAATACCTCTCTAATGGCTGTTGTAGACTGCATTATGTTTAGCCACATGTACCTAATAAACTAGCAATGTATATCCAGAGCAGAACATCAGTAGAAGATAAACCAGGGCCGTGGTCGAATAGTCTCTTTTGCTCCTTGAAATAGCAGCCGTGATAAGAGCTGGTTGAATTCTGGAATGCTCTAAATGCTAATCCCTCAATGCTTCCTTTCTTATCTCCTTTATCAAAGTCACACTGTACCATCCTTTAGATAATGCCGTCACACAATTCCTTGCGGCAGCACCACGTCAGACCCACGTCAATAACATCCGCTTCAGAATTACGTAGCCTAGTCCAAGTGCTTTTCCTAAGGAATTCTCCTTCACACCCGTCCTTGACCTCATGACGTTTTCCATCAAGATCAAGGAAAAGTGGTTAGGAAAAGACATAGGATGTAATGTTTTTGACTATTCAATTGCAGCCCAGCTCTCCATGAGATTCATGTTCTCTAATTTCCTGTCAAACTTGAAAAATTAACCCATAAAATAAAAACTTTTCTGTACTCAGATGAACCATATTTTCCCATTATTGCATTTTTTTTCCCCATTTCCTCTGTGCACCTCCAGTGGTCCTGAGCTTTAGATAATTATTCACCAGTCTCTCATGGCGATACTACAAATGCCAGCTAATGAGTTCCCCCCCATTCAGGTCGTTCATTAAAATCCCTGCAAACAGATAGAATAGATTCCCTGTGGCGCTGCAGGAAAAATGACCACCCAGACTTCCCTTATACTAATGATTGTGATTATAATACAATCTGGAGAAGGTGAATGCCTGGTGTAGCAGGTGGGGATGAAGCACCAAAACTTTTCAGAAAATTAGAGCTGTCTGGTCATCCCATCATACGGGTACACAGATCACAAAAGTCTTGGGACAGAGATCATATCTTTGTCGTTTTTAACCATTATTACTATTGGTGACAATAATATTATACTCACACAAGCAGCTGCTGAGATCTGAGCACAGTGACAACGCTACAACAAAGTCAGATGGGTAAAAAGAAGAGCAAATAAGGATTAAACAGGTTGTAACCAAGCACTTTATCTAAATTAGTTTATTTGGAGGTTAAACTGAAAGTATGTGCAGTGCTAATTTTCCAGAAATCCAGATCTTTGCCACTGTACAGCTCAGGTTTATTCAGCTATTAGGTTGTTATAAGTCCAGTTGGAGTAACAACCAATCAGAGTTGGGATTTAGAATCGGGACATCATCTTCCTCCATATAGCTAGGTAGCTATAGATAAGAAATAGCAACAGAAAAATGGCCGCAGAAATGGCAACAAGCAGTGTATGAGCTCTCTTCTTTAAGTTCTCTCGTGTCTTTCTATAGTGAGGTTACAATATCCAACGTTTCACTCGCTCCACATTGCATGTCTTTTATGGTCTCACTATGGGTGTCTGTGGTGGCCTGAATGGTGACTATAAGCAGACTATTACACAGCAGAGATCTGGACTTGAAATGTCAATGATAAAAACACCATGTGAGACTTAATAGATGCAAAGATGTCTTCCTTGTGTTTTACATTTTTGCTTTTAGGTCTGCAGTTACATGCAGGACAGCTGCCTCGATGGCTTCAGTTTGGACTCTTGTTTCCATACAGAGTAGTTCCTCTCTTGATTTGTGCACCTAGGTAAGACATATGTGCATGTCTGTATGTAACCACTGTATCAAGCTTAGCAAATGAAAACTGAACTGAGCGCTGACTACAACGGAGCACGTCTTCTTATGTTGGTAGGAGGACTCAGAAGGGGCCTACTACACCAACTAGTAGGTTTTATCATTGATTCACATGGGCGATCTAAACTTAACTAAGTGTCTTTTTTGCCTAAACCTAAAGAAGTGGTAGTTTTGTTGCTTAACGCGTTGGAACGTGTTGCTTTTAAGTTTCACTTTCAGACTTATAACGACTGATAACAGTCGAATCGAGTGGCTGGGCAGTATTGCCGGTAGGATATTCTCCCTTGGAGCATCATTTTACGTGTTTTCGTCAACCACAAATTAGCCCCCACCACCAATTTCTTATACCTGCCCTGCAGGTGTTGCTGTTGAAGCATTTTAATTAGAATTTAAATAATGGATTTTTTTCCAAAGAAGAGAGAAAATATTTTGTAAATGATACTGAGATTATTCGACCAATTACTCTTTTCTTCATATTTTGATCTCCCTCTTGCCTCTCAAGAATAAACACACAACATGGCTGACTGTTCAGAGGAAGCGATAAACAGTCAACATAAAGCAGTTGTTACGGTCGCAGCCAGTAATCCATTTGTTATGCCTAACCTGCACAGGTAGAGTGTTTGTCCATGTATGCAAATTAGGATGTGTGGTCACCAAGGAGTTACTGGACCTTTTTCCTCTAGTCTCATTGTCATTTTCAGAAATTAAATAATTGATTTTGTGCTCCTCATGAAATTCCATTTTTTCATGGCTGAAATTTCTCGCGTGTTTTATACATCAATCATAATTTCTCTTTTACCTCTTAGTAAACAGCTTTAGAACATCATTTCCGGCCTCTATAGAGCAGCCTCCTCTGCAAACCGTGACCGTGACTCATTTCACCCCCTGTACTCCCCTATGCACACTATCTCAGTAATCCAAATTATATTCGGCCACTTCAAATAAACATAAGCAGTCTTAATCACTGGCTTCATTCACTTAAATGTATTCAGTCGGCTCTCAATTGCGAGATGATCCATCAGCCTTGAACGTCTCTTTTTTTGTCCCCTGAGCTGCAATCATCTCGCTCCCAGCATGCCTTTGTTCTAGTGGTCTGTTCTTATCAGGCAATTTAAATGTCCCTCTCATGTCCAAAGCAGACCGGCTGATGGGACCTGCTAACAGCGATGACGGTGACTCAACAGCTCAATGCTCTTATGCAGTGACAAGGACAGGGGACGTGTGCTTGAGTTAATTAGTAAAGGTGCCCCTCATCTGTGAGATGTGATAAACTCATTAGCAGCAAAGACTTGTGTCGTGTTGTTGAACTGAAAGTTGCAAACACACATGGGGAATGTGGTGAGAAGTCTTCGGTGTTGATCGTCATCCCTGTCGAGTCCACCGTGTCAGGATCTGATACTGTGTGGCCACAACTGCCACAAACATTTCTCTGCGTGCAATTAGTTCAGATATCACTGGCTGTTAGAGCTGTAAACATGCTGGGAGCACAAAGTTCTACCGTTTGACAAGTCTGTTGAGTTATGCAGCTGCACGAACATAGACAAAGTTAGACAACCTATACCCAGGTAGTGTGAGAACTAAAGTGTGTTTTTTCATGGTAACAATTCATGTCAAATGCTGGGAAACTGACTATTAGTGTCACCTGCTGTGACAACTGCCAAAAAAGAAGAAAACAGAGCTATTCCCCTGTTCACGCTTTTACACAAAGAACCCCAAAATGTTCAATGTTAAATAAATAAATAAAAGACATTATGAAATAAATAAACATGTGAATAAATTGTTTAAAATAACCAACAATTTGTGAAATAATGGAAGAAATTATTGAAACTCAACTCGTTATTAGGAAATGTTATTTCATTATTCTTACTGTGAGAAAGTTTTACTATAATAAAATAATACAAAATAATTTTTTTATTGGATATCATTTTTATTTTATTATATAAATGTCCTTATTCAATTTTCCCCGATATATTTCTTGTCACATTTCATGACAGTGGTCTCAGAAAAACAGCTGTTTTCAGCTTTGTGATGATGCATACGACGGCGTATTAGGGCCATGGGAGGGAGGATAATATTCCACGAAAAAACTCTGATTTTCTGTCATAAATTTATGAAAAAAAAATACTTGTATAATCTCTGAGATTATAAAGTCCTAAATTTAAGAGAAAAAACTCAGAAACTCTGTGATTAAAGTCAACAAATTTAGTTGCCGTCTGAATTTAGTTGTGCTTAACGTATAGTGGCTCGTCCGACCAGGCCTGAGGGCAAAAGGTTGAAAAGCCTGCTGTCATAGAGAGGGTGGAGACACGATGTTGTTTAAATGGGGATAATGATGCACACCTTTGGACCATCCTTCCTTCAGGACATTCATGGTGTTGCACTTGTTTGTATACATACAGTACAAACTGACAGAAATAAAGTGAGCTTGTTGAAAGAAGTTCACATCCTGCCTACTTTTACACCTCCTCACACCTGGCCAATCACTGTGTAAAGTGGCCGTGATTGTCGGATAGTCTTTTTCATAATGTTACAATAATCCTTTGAACATGAGAGATGTTTCAGATCTGGTGAGCACTTCATTTGCAGCACACTGACCCCTCTTCAGTCAGCTATGTGTTGACTGATCAACTACTTTTTCTATCTTTTTGCAAGCTGCCTCTGACGTGCACCTCGACAGTTAGCTGGAGATGTGAGGTGTGTCGGTCCCTTTGGTTCCTTGTGATGCTGCATCGATCTGTTTTTTTGGCCATAATCCTGCTGAACACCTCAGTGCCAGAGTGGAAATGCAGCTTCTTCCCAGGATGTCACATGTTAAACAGACTGTGTCAAAGTGGTGCAGCTGGAGCTTGACAATATAATATCTATGTATCGTCCCATGAGGGAGGTTAAGGTTAAGAGTGGTGTCACCGTCTATGAGTGTACAGTATAGGCTATAAGTCATGGCATGAACACCATACTGTTCAAGGCAATGCCATAACAGATGATTACATCCCCACAAAATGACCCACAAGCCAAATTTTACAGTGTTGACATGAAATACCTGAAATGAATATTTCCGAACACCAACTTACAGTAAATCAAAACACGCTAACATTTGCAAGATGAATTTCCTTTTTATCCCTCGACTCAAAGATAAAGCAGATCCAGTAGTGGGAGCTGTTCGAGTCCTGCAGAGATTAGCCGCATCCTAAATCAAACAGGCTCTCAGTCTCTCCAGATGAATGTAAAGCATCATTTTTATTTGCTGTTGAGATGAAGGCCAATACGTGCAGGATTAGAGCAGGAAGACACCCCGCTTGTTCAATTTATACAGGCCTATAAAATACGCTTTCCAATTCAACTTCCTAATCTGCGCTCTATAAATAATGTCCATAGTCGGTTATAGTGCTCTTATACGGGGTTCTATTCCCATTTGGTTTGTTTGACAGTATAAGATGTTAAAGCATTACCTCTAAAATTTAAATATCCTTCATGAACACGATACAATACACAACACCTGTTGCTGTTATGATGTTTTATGCTAATTATGCTATTTCGGGTGATCACTTAAAGGAGACATATCATGAAAAACTCACCTTTTCAGTACTTGTGCACATACATTTAGGTATCTATAGTGTCTACCAACCCATAAACTGTGAAATAAGACAACCCAGTCAGTGTTTTGTGGGCTGCTTTGATCAGAAAACATGATTCAACAAGCCATTCAGATCAGATTTGGCTCCCCTTCCTATGTCACATGCAGGCTTATTAGAATATACCCCTCCCCCCCACACACACTTTACGCTCCTGGTCCAATTTGGCGTCACTGCTGGTGTGATCCCATCGCAAGATGGTCTCTAATGTTCTTTCTGTGTTCTCTTATGATCATAAATAAATACTAGTATAATATATTTTGCACTCTGTGGCTAACATTACTGCAGTGGTGTCATGAGGTTGATCCAACCTTGCAAAGTCAAGCAATGTGGTTCATTGACAAATAAACCTCTCAATTTTCGTGTTTAGTTTTTTTTTCTCGTAAATTTATGATTTTATAATCTCAGAAAATATCGACTGTACAACGTCACTAATACACCGTTGTATTTTCCAGCTGATCCAAGAGGGTTTTAAAAAGTTTATTTATCTAATCACTAAATGTGGAGATACAGATATGGATGTATTGAAGTTTCTGTTCATACTTGAGGAAAAATAATCACCATATACTCATCATTTATCTTAAAGTAAACAGTTTATATTTGCAGTTTTATATAACAGTTTTGTATTGCAAGTTTAAGAAACAAGCTAGTGTGGCTGTATAGGGCTTTTAGGAATGTTTTGTATGGGGGATACAGACCTTTAAAAGACT
>CAKAOI010026449.1:0-64785 GCA_916701655.1 Sebastiscus albofasciatus | reverse complement strand
GAGAGAGAGAGAGAGAAAGAGAGTTGCAGAGAGGGACAGATCAATATTGGGGTTTAATATGTCAATGATAAAAAACCAAGCCAGTCTCTTAACCACCAGGAGCATTGTATTTACGCTTGAATAACACACATTTATGGTCAGTAAGATATACAGCTCACATCTAAGTTCATCATCAGAGTAAAAAAAAAGCACCAGAGGAGGTAAATCTCACCATCCAGCCTCTCACTTTACCTTTGAGGTCACTTTTATGAGTGAAACCTCACGTCCTGACCCGGCTCAGTTTCCCTCCCCGGCTGAAAATTACCTGGGTGAGAGAGTGACTCCGGGCCAAATCCAAGGTGATGGATTCTCCATGAAAAAGGGGGGCAGATTGTGATAGATGGGCAGGTCCCTGAGCCATTTCTCAGCTGCCTCCACCAGCTGGGCTACCCATGGTAATGGCCTCGACAGGACACTGCAGCATGGTGCTTTTTATATTTGGAAAAACAGAGAAGTTGTCAGGTTCGCGCCAAAGTCAACATTTAAGTCACCTCTATAAGACAGCGAGGGGGGTAAAGATAACAGATAAATGTCAGAGATATGGCTGCATTGATTAAAAAAAAAACAAAAAAAACATGGATCCAGGCCAAATTATTTGTTAAACTTGTCAAGTCAACCTTTTAAAATAACTCTCATTCTCTCTGTGCTCCTGTGCCGTTAGTGTGTGTGTGTTGGCTATCTAGTTCTCCGAATCCCATACCTGTTTTGTGCCATTCATCTCCTGAAAAGAAATCCAACACTGAAAGAAATTTTGGACTGTATGTTGTCCAACACTGCATGATATCTTAACATTGTATTTACAATGTGTAAAATGAGCAAAAGTACCATAAAATATTTATCTGGCGCCATAAATGGCAGTACTAATATAAGAGGGTGACTTGTACGCCGACAGTACTGTTCAGCCGACAGTCAACCTTAGACAGATCTCTCATTCAACAGTACTTTCATCTGTCATCTGAGACGACCCGTTCTCACTCCCAAACTGTCAAATAATGCCACTTGGTCAGTAACCCTCGGCATCGGATACCGACGCCACCCTTTAGCAACAGTACATGATAAACCGGGTATTCAACTAACTCCAGTGTAAACCCACCCGCAGCGTTTTTCGACGGTCGGAGTAACTGACGTCAACCACGACTGTTTCCTAACCCTACCCAAGTGATTGGGTTGCCTAAATCTAACTTCTTGTGAAAACGGAAGTTTATTTTGAAAGGACACAATGTATGTAATGAGTGTATATTGACACGCTGAGGTACCCTGTGCGTCGATCTCTGATGCCAAGGGACACTGACCAAATGGCGGTATTTGACGAGTTGGGATTGAAAATGTGTTGTCTGAGAAAATGAAGCATGTGCCTGGGGTTTACTATCCACTACAGCATTAGAAATTTGTGATTTTAACAAGGGTAAACTATGATTACTTTCCGAACAAACAACAAATTTACAGCTCCCGTGAAAATGTAACAGTGTTTCAGTGCTGGTGCTTATGTTGTCCTAGCTTGGTTACATCCATATCCATAAAACTCACCAACGCTCTCTTCTAAAGTCATTTTTCCAACGTTCTAGCTTTAATCGCTGCTGGTAGAAAACCAATGATACAGTGATACAATATACAGTGATCGCCGGGGTTGAAGTTCTAAAATGAAAGTACAGATAACTCCCAGACCAGACAATGCTGTAGTAGCGACCTGCCAATCACAAGGTAGCCACGCCCTAAAGCATCCCCTGCTTTATGGTCTATTTGACTCTAAATGGGACCATAATTTATTAAATGAACATCATGCGTTATTACAAGTGTCAATGGGATTTTAAATGAGGTTTTCTTACTTCTGGAAGAGAAACTGGACAAAAAAAAATACACCCTACTGAGTCAGAACTAACAACATTAGATAAGTTGTAGCTAAATACGATCTGGTTTGAACTGCATTGTATCATATTACAACTCTATCTGTATTATTTATGTTTTGTATCATTGTCTCATGTATCTAAATAAATATCAAATTGTCCAAGAGAGGTAAATACAGACCATTTTTTTTTTTTTTTTAGCACATTTTTCCATAATGAGCCATTGTGGAGAATTTATTACACAAATAAATCAGAAATGTAAAGCAAATTTAGCACTTTAATTACCTCCGCCCAGGAGGTTATGTTTTCGGTTTGGTATATTTGTTCATCAGCAGCATTATGGAAAAAGTATACCCTATTAAAAAGTTCATTGCTTTAACTTTATATAGCCAAAGATCAATGTGTGATTAGCGAATTAAGATCATCTGTTAGATTTCCCTGCAACTTTGTGGTTGTAGTTGATAACAAGCTCAAACACAAAGAGGGTGTTACTCCCCCGTCCTTCCTCTGCTTCCTCTCATCCACCCCACGCCTTGAGAGGGAGAAAAATAGGCTCGCTGTTAGAGCAGCTTATCTACGGCAACATATGAGGAGAGCAGCGCAGTGAAGTTCCAGGAGAATGTCTTGTTTTAATTGCTTCTTTAAAGCCTGAGCAGCTGCACTGAGGGAGAAGGTACATCTGTAAAATAGCATGGAGGCTTCATAGTGTACTGTGGGGGAACAGCGGGACTCTCTCCTTACACTTACAAAGAGCTTATTCATAGGTGTTCATAAGTTGCTCCACAACACAGTGGCACTGAGTGGGGCTTTATGGCTTAAACTTCTTAGAAAAGAAATAAATAGGGTTGCATAAGAGGAAGGAACTTATAAACTGTTTAAATAATGCTAGTTTTCTGGAGAATACAAACATATTTTGACAAAGATAGTTCTTGAACTACTCTTGATATAATGTGACTGGTTAAAAAGGGAACATTTTTTCATACTTTTTCACAAATGTCTTTCATGGTAACAAAATGTTGGGTTCACTTTAATACAAGCTTAAATCTCATGTATAAACATGCCTTGTAGTTGGGCTCCCACACACTGTCATGATGTCTTTTAACTTCATAATGAAAACCTCAGGACTTTTAAAGGTGTGTTCAGGATCAGGTAGGTTATCTATCTGAGTGAGCACATACTGTACTGTAGGTGAAGAGAAAGTCAGAGATGTCCCTAGTGACGATGGCTCCCTGGGGCTTCATGTATCAGTGGCTGCTCTGCTTCAGTCAAACGTGGCTTCAGGAAACTTTACACATACAATACAGAAGATTTATCTCAACACAGCTGCAGCTATGTTGTTTCTTTGTCATCGTCACTGCAAGTGAAGAATAGTACTAGCTGTAGATCTATTTTGTGCGTGACCTCCAAAAGGTGGCTTACTCGAGAATACAGTAAAAGTTCTATGGTTGCTAGATCTATTTTATAATCAATAGCCAGAACCAAATCACACATCCTATAGTGCAAATAGCACACATTGTCAGTGTACAGCGGCAGTAATAGCAGTCACCTTATGTACTCTATAACTGACTGGATTGATCTCTCTGTCCACAGCCTCTGACTGACAGTCTGCAACTTGTAGATGACACTTGAAAAATTCCCTCCGAAACACAGAGTCTGCATAAGAAGGAATGGAATAATGGACTAATACATCTGATAATAAACAAAGCAAATCATCTTTCCCACCACAAATACTGCCTGCATCCCAGTAGGAACGGGGAGACACTAAACATGAACTAAGTTTGAAGTGTTTCATAATTGGTATTCTTTTATAATACCTGGTTTCAAGAGGTGCTGGATCCACTACAGCATCCCTGATTCCCACATCCATGCTATGTGCATAAATAATAATAAATAAATAAATAAATATGCCTTTATTCAAAACAATATCTGTATTTTTTTCAGTACTATATTCCTTTAAAATGTCATGGAAAATGACAATTTAATTGCATTTACTTTTTAATTAGTTTACTTTTTTTTGTATTTTCATATTCTCCATGCCCCCCCCCAACACAGAATTTGAATAGTCTCAAACTAGAGTGGTATCACTTTATACTCGTGCTATAATTTTGTGGCCTGTGAAACTTTCAACCTCTGTAGCATCAGTGCTATCTGCAAAAAACAGTTAATGTACAGCCCTGACGGGACAGGAACAGCAGTCTCCCAGGTGAAAGTCCTGTGTTTGTTTGTTTGTTTGACTTTGTCGCTCTTTATACTCCGTCACCTGACTGCTCCCGTCATAATTACTACGGTCACGAGAGGTCTGTGTTGTCTTTTTGTATTTGTATCAGGGATCAACCATGTGAATGGATGATAACCTACTGGTAAAGTAAAAAAAGAAAGTAATTTTCAATCAATTTTGGGTTAAATATGGGGGTAATTTGGCAGTAATTCAAAAAGAAATTTCAAATAGGTTACTTGCTAATTATCACCTAATTACAATGAAATTTGCGGCCCTTTAAAATGAAGTGTTACTACTGATTTTAATGTTGATTTTAGAAATATTGAGACATACTGGAGATATAGACACCTGTCAGTATACATTTTGTATCAAATTGGCTTTTAAAAAAATCTAAATTTGTTGAACCTTAGCTCATATGTAGGAACAAAAAAAACGCTGTAAGCCTCAAAGTATCACTTCTTGAATCTCCACCTTTTTTCAAGGAAGAGCCCTTGAGGGGGTTGTGATTTATTTATTTTTTGGATGCAGTATGAAAGTGGGGACGGATAGCTCGAGAGAAACACAATAAGAGAGAAACACGTTGAATAAATGGGCAGAGGCAAAACACAAGGTGCGCCAGGAGTAATGTCTGCTTGTCTAAGTGCTGGAGTCTTTGGGCTCGTTGTGGGCTTGGCGTCAAAATGAGAGGGGCAATGGTTTTAGTGACACTGACGGAGAGCGCCGCTGAGTGTGTACATCGTTTCGTATTGGGTGCAATCACAGGTGATGGAGTCTGCCTGTGCAAACGTGTCATTTTCCTTGCGTGCATGTTCAGATGTGTGCGTTTGTGTGGCAGCGATGTCAAGAGATTAGATCGGAGCTGTCAGCTTTTGTTTAAAAAAAGGATGGTAATTGGACAAGGTGTCAAGACCCTACCTCGGGTTCTGTTTCTGCTTTTATCCTTCATTATTTATTTTGCTCCCCTTTAGCATCTATCACTGCCTTCAGTGTTCCTCTACTAAAGGCAGTGATATACAAAGCAAATGCTGTGCAGGCATGAAGGGCAACCCTGTTCAAGGAGTTGCTGTTTTCTCATGGGAACATGTTGCCAGGAAACAACAAGTGTGTTCGCATGAATACATTTTGGACCTTGTGGCTCATTTTGTTGCCTGGAAGTATCTATTTACCTCGCCTAAAAAATGAAGTGGATTACCACAACATATGCACATACACACACGCATGCTAGGACTGGGCAGTATATCGACTTTTTAAGGTATATGAATAATGTTAAAGTTTGTCACTGAGTGGCTGACTGAGTGATGGAGTTGCTCTTTCAAAATGAAGAGGCGCGTCAGTGTTTCTGCTAATAATGTCGCCTCCACGATGAATCAGCTGATCCACTTCCTCAATACATATGCAGATGTTTTTGTTTTTTTTTTTAATATTTTCCTGTATATGTGTTTCAAATTTGGTCAGATCTTGTAGTTGTAGGGCATTGACACAGTTTGACTGGGTGGTGGAGCGACAGGTGGATGTGCTGAGAACAGACAGGCGTTGGCGAATAGGAAGAAGAGAAATTATCGGTAAAGTTGTCAAGTGGTCGTAAATGAACAGTGTAGGTTTCAGTTTGTATAAGAATAAACTCTGCAGCTCCTCAAAGCCAACAGTGTGTTCCAATCCACGTACTTCCGGAAGTACACTTCAATATAGTACACTGTGTGCACTCTGTACTTACTTGAGTAGTGCGTGAATTTCAGCGGGGTAGGGTCGTCTCAAATCAATTACTCTGCAGCGCACTTACCGGAAATGATGATCGCTACATTTCACTGCGGCTCGCTACCCGCCAAAATATCTTCTTCTTCGGGGTTTTACGGCAGCTGGCATCCTTTGTGTTGCATTGCTGCCTCCTTCAGGTTTTACCCGTCCACTACCCGCCAAAATATCTACCTGCTTTGTTGATCAAGAATACACAGAAAATGAAAGCAAAGTGGAAATTACGTTTCCAACGTCGTCGCCTACGATGTGTCCTCCTGTTGGCTGAAAATGCACCGGTACGTTTACGTATTGTTTTATTCTGTTATATACGTAGCCCATAGACATCTATAAGGTACGTTGTTCAGCACCGCAAAAGCTCCTGCATCATCTGCCGCCATTTTCACATGTTCAAATAGTGGCCGTGGTCCCGCCCCTTCCGCTACGTAGCCAAGATGGTGATAATTGAGTGTGAAAAGTGTCCAGCGTTGCACACTCAACAATTTGAGCGTTTTGAGTACAACATCTGGGTACTTGGAGTGCACTGCATTTTTCCATATTTCAGTGTGAACGCACTTATGCACTCAAAATAGTAAGTGTAAGTATGGAAGTACGCGGATTGGAACACACTGCAAAATTTGAGGCTGTGGGCATGTTCATAAGGTCGGGTCTGTTTAACAAAGTAAGTGACAAAATAACACTTTAGATGAGTAATCCAGAACAAATAGTTGAAAATAGTATGATTATATTGTTGCATTTATTGAATTTAAGCAGTCCTCACTTATTTTTATTTTTTAAATGTCATATGATATAAGATATCTGTTTTAATAAAAGTGCTTGTGATGTCTCACATGTGGCTTTGACTTACAGCTGAACGTTTAGCCCGCTTAGTAGAAAATACCGAGATAAATATCATGCATCTCCTTTCAGCCTAAATATACAGAGATATTAATTTTTGCTCCATATTGCCCAGCCCTAACGCACCAAAAGAAAAATGTAATTTGGGTTTTCAGTGAAATTTCAGGTGGCTGTCGAAGGGAATATCATGCAATTGCTTGAAAAGGCCGGATTGAAAAGGCTTGATTGATTTTATTATTCAGTCTGAATCCAAGCACAACCATTTTAACATTCCACCCAAGTGATTCCAAAATAATCTAATTTCTCTCCCAGCTAATCATGGGGTTGCTTCACACGACGTTCCCCCGGCACTCATCGGGCGCCCTCCTCGTCCCACCTTTATTTTACCTCCACTGTGGACGGCTTCCTGCACTTTCAACATAATGTCTGAACCAAGATTGTGGAAGAAATATTACCAAGCACCAGGCCATCCATCATCAGGACTGCCCAGGCTATGAAATACAGGCCGGGCCCTACCAACAATGAGTCCTATCTTGTATGTTAGACCTCATGCTTGTGTATTTATCACCTAAGCGGCTGCACAACGTGTGATTCATTGAACAGTCTCGCTGATACAACATGCTGACTACATCTCTGGGCAGTCGGCCCGCTTCTCTATCTATGGTAATGCTCTACACACCCTTTTTTTCCTCAGTGCCCTCACAGAAGGATGTGCATTCGGTGTGTTTTTGGTTGTGCCCTCTCTCCCACTATTGTTATGCTTATGAAAGTGTGTTTATATCATTGATGTCTTTAGGGTGGCCACGTAATAAAGGCCTGCTGCCTGAGGGATGCGTCAGCATGAGCGGGAGAAAAGTTGCCGATGCCACAGAGACATTTAAAAGAGGGTAGAAACGACTTCCTGCAGGCTTGTATCCAAGGGCGAAGGTCTGGTCTCAGAGGTGAGTGTGTGGGTAAGCGGGGACGCAATGAAGTCAGCGGTTCTTCAACCATTATGAATTCAAAGTCAGGGCTGTCTTTCTTGTATGTATATACATGTATACCAATCCATTATGCATTATGTAGACAACAAAATAGGTTGTATGACATTGGCTTCCAAAATGTCCCATAACAAATAACATTTTCTGACCTGCTGCCCCTATCGGCAGGACAACATGCTTCTAAAATGCATCTGGCCATTACAAAAACAGTTCTAAGCTATGGTTAAGGTTTGGTTGGGTTTAAGTAACATAAAAAAAGCAGTAAAGCAGCAGAAGAAGCTGTAAACGCAAACACAACACTGACATAATGTCATTGTCAGTGTAATTTGATATATCCAACATGATAGCAACATGCAGAGCAACGTTAGCATTTAGAGCCTAATTTCTGGCCAGGGGGAAGCAACCCGCAGCAACATGTGACCAGGCTGGTGACCAGCATGAGGAGGAGGAGGTGCCAGGCTGGAGTGGCTGTGTATGGATCTTCCACTCGCTACTGAGGCTCCTGACGGTGTATTAAATGAATAAAGTGTAAAATTGCCAATTTGTCTCGTTTGTTCCTTGTTACTGATTGAGAGTTCAATCATCCAATCCACCAAACAACTCAAAACAAGACTCAATTCCAACAGGAGAATACACTGTTTACCATTGGCAGAGCATTTTGGCAATTTTTTCTTGGGCGCTACCCATCCCGCTCATCCCACAAATGCATGATCCTTACAAGTTGGACATCATTGTGAAGGTAAATAAACAGGCTTTCCAACGATGTAAAATATAATGCCAATTAGCATTGTAACAACAGAGAAATAATCCACCAAACACAGATTTCCAAACTTTTTTTTCCCAAGTTTATTTTGGGCTCCAGAGCTTTGGTAGTAATCAATGGCAGGAGGGTCTTAAGGCCCGCTCTCAGCATGCTCTCAGCACGCTCTCAACACGGATCTGGTCCATTGTGATCACCGCCACTGCTCTGTCTGTGGTCACTGTCTCCTCTCCTCATCCCTCTGTGTGTGCAAGTGTAGTCGTACCTCAAAGCCACCTTTGCGGGACCCCTCCCCTTAAACGGTAGCATTTTGAGGCTGATGTGCCCGTGCATTACACACCACCTCTCCTGCAGTGCCTGGCTGCAAGCCCGTGCCCGTTCTGCAGCCTCCGGAGGCTTCCTCTCAGCCCTTTCAGACAGAGTGATCAGATCTCAATCAGATCTCAATGTGGACACTGGAGACACATATTAATACGAGGTGAAAATATAATCTGGTTAAATCATATCTAGATACAATCTGGATACGAGACACATATTAATACCAGGTGTAAAGGGGGTGTTTGTTGCTCTGTTGGACCGCTTTTAGGGGTTGTTCCTCTTTCTTTGGTGAGCACAACTGATATTAAAACCCAAGGTTTTATAAACTGAAGTACAATATAGATTTAGTTTCTTGAACTGTGCATGCCTGAGGGCAGAATGATGTCAATACAGCACTTGCTGCTGATCATAAAGCTTATAGCAATGAGCTTACAGTAATAATTGAAGAAGACCCATGAGTGTATCAACAATTTTATGAACTCAGAGCTTCTCTCATCTGTATTACAGCAGCTAGACAGTCAAGAGATTTATTTTTTTTAGATGTTTGGAGAGACTTTAGTGAATAAATCAAAGTGAAAGTGAAAGTGTTGGGCATAGGCCATGCCCTCCCGCATCCCCAGTGGAAATTACTCCCCTGTATCTTGTATCTACACATAAACTCTCCCCCTTTCAATTACAGTTGATCGGAACAATTTGTCTGAATCTGTGACAGGATTCCGCTTACTGCGGAGTGAAATGCTGTATAGGCATATTGTCTTTAAAGGATGACTCGTCGCTGTACCGAGCCATCAAGACAGATGCTATTTCCCTGCTTGTTGACTAGAAGCAGGCCTCCGATGGCGTTATTACAACTGCATGCTTTTCTGGACTCGCCTTGGCTACTTTCCTCCCAAGTTCATTATGCACACAATCTGTGACAGAGTACATTAGTTCTACGCACTGTACAGCTGCCAACCCCAGTAATCTAATAGTAATGTATAAATTCCTTCTGGCAGACCAATAAAACTCAGATTAGTTTCTCGGCAAAGGTACACTCGTGCAGCAGTTGACAGACATGTGAAGAGAGCATTAGCATATCATCAGCACAGGCTCTCTGGGGACGGAGACGCTCAGTACTTCCCCCATCACCTCCGCTGTCTCCGGTACGAGCAATACATGGAAAAGCACTGATTTGGTTAAAAACTACTTGATTTAATACATGCTCCGTAGGACTGGGATGTCTTATGGATTTATCAGCATTGCAGGTGGTGGGAGAAAGAGAAAAAAAAAAAAAACAGAAGGTGTCAAATGGATTATGTAAATGAGAGTGGAAAATCTGTTTTATGCTGCTTTTGTTTTTTAATGTTGTTTTAGCCAGAAAAACAGTAAACTTTATTATTGTTTTTTTAGGAGACAGTGATAAAGACAAACAACGCAAAAGCAGGAATTGAATTAAGTGAAAATGGGACAAAAGTGCATTTTGCTCTGTTGCATTATTCATGAAGGGAGTGTTACATATATTATTTTGTGTGCATAAATGAATATACTATGTATATATTTTTTTTCTAAGGCTCAGTTGTCGGCTGTTAAACGTTTTAAGCGATCATAGGATAGTTAATCCCTTTCAACACAGGAATGCTTTCATTTGCTCCAGTGTTATAAAAGGATTTGTAATAAAATGAAACCCCCTCACACACAGGGAAGTGTATTTTCCAAATCATGATCGGACATACAGTAAGCATATAAAGATGATAATCTGCGTCGTATAGTGTCCTCGTTGTGTGTCGGAGGGTCACCTTCTCAGAAGAGGCGGTGGGTGGTAAAATTATGTTTTGCTAACACTAAACTGCTTTTTCAAGGTCCTTCATACGTACTTTCCCACCATTATTTCCCCTAGTATTAAGCGCCTCAGCCTCAAGGCCAGCTCTATATTCATGACATAAACGCTGTTCATACCAAATATTTGTGAATAGTTCTCATCGTATTCCAGTAAACGGGAGCTGCCTTCGCACCACTGGAGCTGCACTGGTACCTTTATTGATCTCCACGCAATAAAGGGAGCACAAAACCACCTCTGGAAATTAGATTTTTTTATACTACAGAAATATGGCGGCTGAAATCGCATTACCTTAGCACATTCATAACGTTGTTCTTAAACAAAGTTAGAAATTAAATCCTAGTCCTGGGGGTGTTGCTGTTTTTTAAGTTTACCCCTCGCTCACAGCTGCTATCAACAAAAGGATCTTTAGTAACTAAAAGAGAACCTTGTCCTCAGGGAAGGTATTCATAAGCATCAGGGCTCCTGTTTTTCCTGTATGGTAAGGTTGCTTTATAAAGGATTCAAGTGAAATGTGTTTTTGATTACATAAAAGTGTGACTCTATCAGACTCCACCTTTTCCCATTTAGACTGTGGACGTTCTATTGCGGGAGCATAAAATGTTTTTTTTTTTTCCGCTGGGGAGACATATTTCCATCAATATGCTCCCGTAGTTGCACTCATTTTCTACACATCATCCGTGGTGTCACATTTCTGGTGATGTGGATACTGCCTTCAATCAAATGTCTTTTGTGCTTGTGCACTCATGCTGAGAGTTTGCATTCGTATTCATACATATTCAATGCAAAGGGGAAGCTTCTGGTGTGGTGCCCATGTGATATAATGTATTTCTGTGGGAGTCTACCAATCTGGGAAAACAGACAAATGGACTACATGATTACCTTTGACTGTTCCGTGATCATTTCAGAATGACTGCTGGAAATTGTCCTCGTGAACTACCTTAATGTGGTGAGTTTTGTGATTTTTGTCCCGGGCTTGAATGCAGGGATGTGCATAATTATGAAATCTTGGGGACACATTCTTCCTCTGTAGACCACCACAATCATCATATCATACTGTGTGATTTTCATGTTTGCATATTCCTCTGGTACCCACACTAGTCAACATTTCAGCAAGAAGATGGAGTGATCCTGTGCAGGGACACTTAGTGAGAGAACAGAGTCTCCTACCAGAAGCTATATATGGGATTGAACCCATGGTGACTTCAATTCTACATCTTTCACAGAGACCTCTGATTTCTGGGTCAGAAAACAGGCATGTAAAGACTCAATGATGAACAACGTAATTGGTGACGAACCCAAGCACGTTTATTAATTCACGACCTGCCTTCACAGGATGGCTCCAACATAGCACCGACCCCTTTTAAAGGCCAGTATCCCATGGTCAGAATTAGAATTATTAATAATAAAGGTTGTTTACCATTCATGACAATAAAGCATGTTGAATTGAAAAAAAAAAATGAGAGAGAAGTTCAGAGACATTTTTGTGAGTAATTAAACTGATGCGTTTGCAAAGGTGGAAGTATTCACACAATCTGCTGATCATACTTCATGAATATTGGGATGAACTTAGACATCTGCGTGGACTATTGTGCAAATGGGAAGATGAAAAAATTGACGTTGATGCTATGCAGACATGATAAGCATAATTTGAGTTTAACGCAAATGAGTAGCGTGTGCAAGCCATGCTGTGCCACTAATAGACTGCTTTCTTGGTGGAAACAAAGCAATATGCCAGCAAAAAAAACAGGGAAAAATGATATGATGTATGCTGGTGTATATATTAACATGGTTGTAAACAATGCAAACCATTGAAAATGTTTTTTTTTGAGTAAAGAAATGCAATCAAGGTCGAAAATAATACACATTAACTATTTTATATGTGTAACTAACATTTTAGTGAGAAACGCTGAGTGTCAAAATAACAAAAAAAACTCCACAGGGTGCTTTTAATCAAATGATCACAAACTAGCTAACATGCAGCAAACCAGGGCTAGGTAGTATTCTAACATAGGACTAATATAGGTCCCCTTACAGGTGTGGATGGATGAAAAAAAAAAACAGGACCATAATCTTGATTTTGCTCTGTGAATATGGACCTTCATGCTACATGTTCCTCTCAAGCATCAACCCTCCAGCAGCATCTGCCAGAGAGCAGAGGCAATGAACTCTCCTCCTGAGGGACATTACTATTGATAACCGAGTTACGAATCATTTAATACCATTAAAGTCCTTCTACCCCTGTGCCTCACGTGGAAATATCATTCCTACCCCGATCTCCCACGCTGTGAGAGATTATCAAGGGTGATGATGCAGTGGAACGATGGAAGATTTGTCAAGTTAATAAAATGAGCTCCGGGGAGAGCTATTCCAAGGCATCATTGAAGTATGTTTAAAGTAAGTGAGAGTTGATGGTGGCCACAGCGGTTTTGCAGAGAATCCGCTGCAGAGAAGGTAAATCAAACACTTGCTGACTGATATTGGTCACAGTTGATGCTTGAACTCAAATAATGGCTGTCTGACTACTTTTCTGTAGAAAAGGAGAGAGAATTTCCCTGACACAAACTGGTAGGATGCAGAGCCATCTCTATGTCTGGCTCTGTTGGAGTGTATTTTGGCTGTATCTTAACAATTTGCGGTTACAGTTTTCTGCAATTAGCAACCGATTAAAGAAAATGCTGCAGCGCACTTGGCATCACAATAATGAGACTATGACATTTGCAAAGGGCTGTATACCAACAATAACAGTTTACATCAAAGTGATAATCATGCATCATTTCAGCTCACATCTGCAACCATTAACTGAGAAAAGTCCTCGAGTATGGAAATTATACATAGAATCCAAAACCAACAAGGACAAAAAGATGAATTTGGCATTACTTCATAGCCTCTTTTCTTTGTTTCACTGAGCACTCAAAAGTTCAAACCTTCCATGGTTGTTGATTCTTTATTTTGTATCCTAAATTTAAAATAAATCCCCCCCTCCTGTCTTTATATGGTTCAAATACAGCTGATTTGAGTCCACTTCTTGGTTGGCAAAATACCCAAATTCGCTATGTCCTGAGGCTCATAAATATGTTGAGATCTTTTCTTTCTCCTCGGTCTTTGCAAAGGGCAGATTATTTGCGCTCCAGCTAATTGCCCTAAATTAAGTTAAAGTTAATTGCCTGACACGAAACTAAGCTGTCGTCAAACTAAGATGATCTCTGCAAGCCTGTGTCTGTACTCAGCCTAAGATTTTGTTGCGAGGGAAAATAAGAACCAGCTGTGTTTCCATTCAATTGTCAAGCAAATTCCAAGCAAACTTTTGAAATCTTACAAAAAAAATGAAATGCAAATTCAATTTGTTTCCATCAACTACTTCGAAGCAAATAAAATCTGCTACAATGTAGTTTCATCAGAAGTTGGCGGTGTGGGTTACGCTTTACGCATGGCTGTAATCCACCAGTAAACAGAGTAGAAGAAGTAGAGGTTGGCCATCTAACCCATGTATGATAGAAAAATGGAGAGAGGTCTTCAGGAATTTGTTTCTATTGGGCAAGTTTTAATTGTTCTCTCATGTCAGCTAGAATTGGCCATGTTTCATGTTGTCTGGAGACGAAGACAAGCATTCACGTTGCATGGGAATATCAGGGAAGACGCCGACAGCTGATCAGCCGCGTGAGTTAAATGTTTGCTACATCAGGTTTTATTCAGCAAAGGCGTTTCCATTTCCCTTTTAGCCCATCAACTTTTTTTGACAAGGGCAAAAACCACCTCAAGTGAGCACAAAAACGTTTTCGTGCAATTGAGGATGTTTTATTGAATTTTGCAGTTTCTATAAAGCTTTTCTAGTGTGAAACTTCAAAATATGCATACAAATATGTGAATGGAAACATGGCTTATGATTATGAGCAGACTATTTTACTGTTGCAAGAACCAAACAGAGTGGCGAGTAAAACGTTGTTGCTGATAATGTCACATCATTTTCACTAGCAGAATCTCCTGGTTAGCTGCACTAATAAATATATTGATATGAACAATGCCTCATATCACTAAGCAATGTAAAACGGGATGCTCATAGTTACAGACCTACAGAGAATTATCACCCAACTCTGCAGTTCCCCTCAGCTCTACAGAGCGTGTTTCATTACAACTGAGTATATTTGAATGTTTGTTTCCATCTTTTAAAAGTATTTGTATTTGTTTCTTAGCTCGTCACATGATGTCAGTAACAGGAAGTTATGTCATCTGTTTCATTGTATCTGAGTTAATCCAGCAACATCTGCATGCATCTTTGGTAGCATCGTTGGTATGTATTGATTGTATTATTGTTATCTACAATCACAGATAATTATTTTTAGGACAATGTTACATTCTGTGAACTTTGATGATAGAACCCTACCAAGTTACTATTGCTAATTACTACACTGTTCCTAGGGTATTGAAATTTCATATTAGAATAATTACAATAAATAAATGAACAGGTAATTGATTACATGTGAAAATATGTCATTTATTACATTTGAAGTTAGATATACAATAAATACACAAGACATGTAAAAGTAAAAATAAATGGGTTTGAATTCATATTAAAGGTTGAGTTTGTATATATGCATCGTGTATATCCGTATGTGTTAAAAGCAATCATAGTGCTGAATATGTGTTTTGTATGTTTTGTTTTAGTTTCACCTTTCCTTGCAACGTCAATAAAGCTATCTGGCTAGCTTGTGAACATAGTGGAGCATTTAGCTGTGTACGAGCATGATATTCCCCTTGGTAGTTGGTGGAGGCCAAAAAAGAGCTATAAGTGCAGTAGAGTGAATATTGGACTTACATTCATCAACTGACCAGAATTAAGCCAGTATGCTAATATTCCGCTGTGTCTGCTGGATGTGTAAGACCTGTGTGTAAACCTTTGTATAAGGATACGTAGTTTAGAATCCCTTTCAAACAATGTTGGTGTAAAACATTGTGTAGTTCCGAGGGGAGAACACTGCTTTAACGAAGCCAGGGTGGATTCCCACTGGGGACACATATGCTGAACATATAATATGCATTACAAGTTCAGCTCATGGTACTATCAGGCACTTTGAATGAAAGCCCCCATCAAATGGCATATGTTATAGGATGACTGCACTCTAAAACATTTAGCAGTGTTAAAAAATGCAGCCTATATTGCAATGTAACTGCTTGTATTCCTCTGGGTGACGAGCCAGTCGTAGATGACGTTCTGTCATGTCTCTATGTTTTTCTGGCAGCAGACTGTGACAGCAGTCAACAGAGAACAGTTTTAGTGATATAAGGCATCAGTGGTTGATGGCAAATCTGATTTCCAGTCTCTCAGAATCAGAGTAGGGACTTATTTCAAGGCACTAATATACTGCACTATATACATAGAGGGCTAATTTCTCCACTGGCAGTAGCCTCGAACACCCACAGGCCCTTTTTAGTCCAAAGACAGGCCCTATTGTGCATGCATTGTGTTCCTTCCAGCAGGACACGTAACTCATGTGTGCAGCATCAGCTTATCAAAACCAACACCAATTACATTTGAAGAATAAAGTTGTCAGCTGCATATTTATCTCTGCAATTTCTACCTGCAACTCACAGCTGGTAGTGCTGTTTCACTCTCTCAGCTAAATTGTCACACTTAATAACTTATTGTATTCACTATACAAGGTATGGACTGGGTCTGGATTTACTTATTGTTTGGTCCAGATGTGGACCTTTGTCACATTATGAAACACTCCAAGTAGAGCAAAAACTAGATGTGTACTTTAATGAAAATGACTCTTGCATTGTAACCTCCTCAGAATTGCCGTAAAGTGCAATTGTGTTTATTGGCTTGTGTAATGGTTCACAGAAGCAATTAGCGGTTTCGGCCTGCGATGATACAGCAGCTTGAACTACAGCAAAGGAAGATGACAAGCATGTTAAAAGTACGTACACAGCCTCTGCGTTCTCCTGTATGTGGTTTCATTGCTCTGCAGTGTGTGCTCTCTCCCTTCTCTGTTCCAGTGTTCTACATCCAATCTATTTCCTCAGTCTGAGACTAGTACAACAGGATTAAAGATGCATGAGATTATCCCCATGTCCAGCAGGGTGGAATGAAGAGAGATCATGTAGAGCACATTGACCTTGTTCTCAGAGTTATCAGCCAGCCCCTCACCTTTGCAGAGGGCTTCTGTATTTAACATTGTATGGGATTACTTAATTAGCAGCCTTGGTCTGCTGCCAAACTATTGTCCACGGACAGAAACAGTGTCTCACTGACCGCTTGTGGAACTACCAGCTCATGTAGGCCTAACAGGGTTTGTATTACACTGTTTAGTGTCTTAGATGCACAACAATATATGGTTCAACTGAACATTTTTAAACCCATGCATTACAATCCCTGAAAAACAATTACTCTGGTAAGTTTTCACTGTTTTTGAGATCAGATTTCTTTAACCTAAATAGTAGACAGTATCATCTGGGTCCAGCTGTGATGTGATTCTCTGGGACTGCAGCTAAAAATAGCTGGATACTAGTCCCAAATGAAAGTGGTCTGGTCAGCCAGATTTAATTTGACTTATTTTTTGGAATAATCATGATTCCCTTTAAGCCATGCTGGAATGGGAATTTTATGTAATTGTAGATACGAGAAGTTCACAGAGCCTTTAAAGGTAAACTATGATAATCTAACTATAAAGCAAGGCATCTCTGTCGGTCTATGGATGTGTCCTTCACATATCTAATGAACCGTTCATCCGATTTACTTCACACTTGGCGGGAGTATTGTTGGGGACCCAAGAATGAGCGGTTCCCAAGTTGGTGGAATTTGGAAACGCAACATGTTCAATATTAAACTTTGAATAAAAAAAGCAAAGAGCACTCTGTGCAGCAGCAGCAGCAGGGGCAGGGCTTCAAGGCTCTGCGGGTTGAGTCGAGCCAGGGGGCCTTTACAGGTCGCAGCTCATTAACTGCAGTTCACTTTTGCTGCTGGATTCTGGACACACCAACTTTAAAACTGAACTTCTTTACTCAAACGAGCGATGTGGGGTTTTCGAAAAATGCTGCAAGAAGCCCTCATGGGGGGCCAAGCAATCGGCCCGTTCTGAATGCGCACTGAACTGGGTAGTTGTGATAACATTACACTTACCACGTCAATTGCTGAGATTTTGGAATGCAGCGATGTTGCTAAAAATAGGACCAAGTTCGCCAGATTATCTATAACATTATTTGGAGGTAAAACCAAAAATGAATGAGTTTGCACAACTACGGAAAGTATGGTAGGCCAAAGTTGAACCAGGAAGTCAGTCTATGAACTGTGATGGATGTTTACACCAGACAGTTTGGGTAATAATTTTCCCATTCTTTTCCATTAGCTAAAGTCCGGTGTACCTATTTTTTTTAGCAATACCACTGTGTTCCCTGATATCAGCAATTACCTTGGCAAGAAATGTGACTGAAAGGCCAGATGACCAAACAAACCATACATTGTTAACTTTCTCTGTGTGCTATATGGTGCTGGGTAGGTAGTGTAGTGGGTTTATCAGAATATATCCGCAGAAAACAGCTGTCTGTTTTCACTACTCTCACCACATTAACCCATAAAGTAAAGTTGCATGCTGTTTAACCAAAACAAGAGAGTCAGGTTACTATTCTTTGTGGTTTCATCACTACAAACTACTACTTTCACATAACACATCATCGTCATTTGACCCATTGTTAGTATAAACAAAAATACTGATTGGTGCAGCTTTAAACATCGTGAATATAAATGTTATTGATACTGAATGAAAGTCATCTGTGATCCAAGATGCTGAATTGTGAACAAATTACTAGATTACCCTTAAAAACTTTAAATCAGATATTATCCTTTATCAAGTAACATATCAGTCAAACTCTAGTGAAGACAGTGGTATCACTGGCAGGACCTCTTTAGAATAAAGGGTATGCAGTGCACACTTTAACTCATAAAATTACATTTTCACAACTACTGAGCTGAAAAGAAAAACATGGTAATGACCTTTTTATTGTGTCCAAGCCATCCAGATGTACAAAGCAAGTTGTTGAATAATAAAACAAATGCATACATTTATACAAAATATACCATAAGCCCCAAATCAGTGGTAATGCAGACCACTCGGGGGTTAATTTCCTTTACCACTAAAGCAAGGCTGGGCATAAGCACCGCATATTATGAGGGGAAATTTTAACTTCAAAAGTTAGACATTAAAAAGGTTTACAGGAGCAATGAAATGGTGTAAATACAAAATAAGAACCTAGATTTGATATATAATGTAATTATTTTTCGATTCATGCTTTATCTTGCGATCATTTTATAATAGATATGACGGATTAGTAACATTGGAAACTTCCATTTGTCTTTTTCCCTCCACACAGAAGTACCAGGAAGAATGATGCACTGCCTCTTGTGATAGCAGAGATTCAGTGCAGATCTCATCCATCATTTATGCAGAGCTCTCCATTACCGGCTCATTTGAATGAGAGGATAGTACAGCCCTCCCTTTTTGAGCTCTAAAGGTCAGTGATTGAATATAGTCCTCATGCAGAAAGTAACCTGATTTCCTTCTCATAGTTGTGCAGTAATTCCCTGGCTCTTGCGGTTTAGTAAATAACTGCGCAGACTTTGTATGCCTCAGAACTGTTGCATTAATCTTTCCCTGGAATTGGTGGGATTACTCTCTGTCAATTTACAGTTTGGAATTGAGTTTACTATTCAAAGCATTTGGACATTTTCCACTGCATAAACCCAGTGCATGTTGCAGCTTATTTGATTCAGCCCAGCATGTGCCCAACCACCTCTAGTGTCTGGGTAGCTATAGTATCAGTTGACCAGCTGTTGAGAGGAGGAAATGAGCCTCAGCGTAATGATCGTCCTGTGGTTCTATGCACCTGGCCATTGGTTTTGTACCGAGTCTTTCAAATTAACTTTGGACTAATGTCTACAGGACGCCGCGTTCAGTAGGTGTGGGCGGATACTGTGTCTCATTCTACTGTATCCATCTCCAGATGGAGGAAATACTGCTGGTGTCTCAATATAGTGCCAGCCTCAATTAGCAGAGCGAGGCCATCTCACCTTTCTAAGAAAAAGGTGTGAGTGTGAAAGTGGAGAATGAGGCCTTGAGGCTTAGTCACGGATTTCCTCCTTTAATGCACTTTGATTGATGATACTTTAAGTGGTTTAGCTTGCTTTGTTTCCGCAGATCGCTGCTTCCCGAGCAAAGACGTATGTCTCTCAAGCTAACGGCGATGTGAGCAACACCAGAGGCAAGCTCAGCCCCTCAATTCAAAGCAACAATGATTTTCAGGAGCATGGACAGCAACAGCAAAGCAAACAGTCAATAGACAGTGAGGTGTGAAGCCTCTGACGTTTTTCATAGGTCAATATACCATAGCTCTCTATGTCCTTGTGTGTCTTATTTATGTACAGTCTATGCAGCAAAACATAAGCTCAGACAAGAGGCAGAGCAGTGTTGGTGACCAGTCTCGCCATATTTCTTTAAAGGGGACATATCATGTTCATTTTCAGGTTGCTAGGCAACAGCTTGGGTCCATGTTTACATCCTGTCAGCTGATGTCATTCACATACACTGCAACAGGAAATAAACTGGGACACATTTAGAATGTTTACGTTTGAAACTGTGAAATGGTCTAAATATTGTAGATTTGTGACATCATAAATGGACAGAAATCCTAACGGCTTGTTTCAAACACACAGTTTCTGAATACGAGCTGTGCGTCTTTCTCCATGGATTGAGTGTTTTGATACTTTCACAGTAATTATGTATCACTTAAACCTGCTTTATAATATAAAATACATAAAAATCTCACTTTTTACAATATGGGACCTTTAAGCATCCAAACTTAAAGGTGCAAAGTGTAAGATGTGGCCAGAATTTTAGTTTAAAACATTAAAAAAATGAACTAATATTATCAGCGGAATGTGAAGAGGTTTCAGTGTTGACATTATGTCAATGTATTGTGCATGCTGGGTCCAACCTGTGTAACGGCTGCAGGCGGGCAGTCGGGGCGGTCCCCCGGGATTAGACCCTGCCGGGTACTTAAACAGTAAATTAACTAACTGAAGATTCATCTGCCGGAGTTGACCCCCGTCTCCTCTTGACGAAGTATTCTTCTGATGCCGGGGAGGACAAAATGAAAATATGAGTCATTTTCTCATTTCTGCCACTATGGATTTATCCAATAAACAATCAAAGCATACACGGCCCTTAGCCTACAGTCCCTGTTTAGTGTCACAATAAACACACAGGTGGCTAACGTAAACTAGAGGCTGACGCCACACGTGAAGATTATAAGATAGCAGTGTTATTTTGACCGGCTCTCAGAGTTTCAGGAGTTTGGTTGAATTTTGCATATTCTTTCCCTGCTGTTAGTTAGTAGTTGGCTTTTTTTTTAATAACCATTGACTGTAAAATTTGGACCCAGTATAGATGTGAAATGCTGCCCCCAATTTGTTTGGAGAATATGGCTACATCTCACACACTGCACCTTTAAAGCACTCCAAATGAATGCTAATTTGAATGTAACTACCAAGTTTAGCTTGCATGGCTAGTCATCCAGCCATAAGCAGCCATAGTGAATAGTGACAGTGAATCTGCGCTGGAAAGGCGTGAAGACCAAGTCTGTAATATTTTTCATGGAGTCTTTCTGAATTGCCGCATGTAAAAATGCCCGTGGTTGTAACCTTTACAGACCAGCTGATGGCCTGTGTGTTACTGCTCCTCCTGCTGCTACTTTTCACTGCAGTTCCTCTCCAGGATCCCCATTTCCATGCCACATTTTTCTACAGTTCAAACCGCTTGTGGAAGCAGAGTTCCACACTTAATATGCTGCGGTACTGTTACATCAGTCTTTTCCCGGAGTTGGTAAAGGCATTCAATACATGATTTTGTGTCAGTGAAGCAGCTTTTAAAGCATTATCTGTCACACTGGCGAGATGAATGGCAATAATTAGCATGCCTCGCACACATCTCATTTGAATGACGACTGAAGGGACATATTCACAAAAGGACACGTAGACTCTCTATAGTCCTGCCTGCGTGACACATCAGATGGCTTTGATAACAGCAGCCTGGTGGTCACCCCAGCTGGGGGGCTCAGATCAACCAAGAGAGACAGCTGGGGGCCCAACAGAATAGACCATCCACTGCACAGTGTGAACTCTATGTCATCACTGACTGTTTTTTCTTTTCTCTCCTTTGTTTTTGGGCTCTGTAGAACTAGCTGACTGGTGTCGGAATGGGTTTGGATCAGAGCGAGCTGGGCTTAACTCGCCAATGCTGATAGGCTTTGGCAGTTAGGTGTGTAATTATTTATTTAGCTCTTTTTTTCCCCTCACATGAAAACAATTGTGTTCATACCCTGATACGTGATTTGGGTTAATAGAATTGAAATACATTCTCACTACAATCCCCAGAGGAGCTTTTAAGCTAACAGAGATGGGGAGCAGTCTGGAGGAAAGTGATGGAAGGGCTATAATTACTTGCCAAAGATGTGGTTTTTATATCAACAAATTACCAGGTGTACAAAGCAGGCTCTGTGGTCTCAGAGAAACGACAAAGATAAAGCCTCTCCGCTTTTTTCTTCCTGGTGTTTGTCTCTTGACTCTAATCCCATCAAAGACTCCCCTGCTTTTTGTTTTTCTTTTCCGAATGCTAAGATCCTCCCTCGTCTTGGGTTTACCTCCCCTCAGGATTGGCATCTTGGAGTACGCTCATTGGTGATTACTGTCTTCCAGACAAACATCTGGGAGCGTAAATACAGCTAATCCCCTTCATCACTGCAGTCTCCCCACTACAGTTAGTTCTTCCTAAGAGTAAATACCAAAACAAGAGAAAGGACTGATAACAGGATAAAGTTGCCTCACCGCTACACCTACAGCATTTGAATGGAAACATGACGTATTCCTCAATGCGTGTTGAATGCACGACATCGGTGTGTTTCTGTCCCGATTTGATACTTTCACGGTATTTGGGTGCTGATTTGACATGTATTGCGATTTTTTTGGGGGGTAATATTTTCTTCAAATCCCACGGCAAAGAGCACCTGTATAATTTTGTTGGCGCTGATTGACCATTAATGGCTCATCGGTCTTCCTTGACCTCATGACGTTTCGGCGACGGTTGAATTCAGGTGATGTTGTCATAGAGCTAAATAGCCATCATATGGGAGGAGGTCGAAGTAGATGAATGGGACAACAAAACACTGGACTTGTACATGCTGTTCCAACCGACAGTCAACATTTTTTTTTTTCTTTTAACCGTGGTTATGTAATACATAATAATCAAGTGGTTATTATTGTAACCATGACGACAAAAGTCCTCTAACTTTAGATGTAATCACATCATTAAACTTTAAAGGTCCCATATCATGCTCATTTTCAGGTTCATACTTGTATTTTGTGTTTCTACTAGAACATGTTTACACGCTGTAATGTTAAAAAAAAAACATTATTTTTCTCATACTGTTGGCCTGAATATGCCTGTATTTACACTCTGTCTTAAACGCTCCGTTTTAGTGCATTTCGATGGAATTGCAACAGGATTGCGTTGCTAGGCAACAGTTTGGGTCCATGTGTACTTCCTGTCAGTTGATGACATTCACATACACTGCAACCAGGAATAAACTGGGACACATTTAGAATGTTTATGTTTAAAACTGCGTAAAAGGTCTAAATATTGTATATTTGTGACATCACAAATGCACAGAAATCCTGACTGCTTGTTTCAAATGCAGAGTATCTGAATACGGGCTGTGTGTATTTCCCTGTGGATTAAGCATTTTGATACTTTCACAGTATTTATATAGAACTTAAACCTGCTTTATAGTATAAAAGCCATGAAAATCTCCCTTTTTACAGTATGGGACCTTTAAAATTATTTTTTTTTCCAACAGTGATTTCTAACAGTTCTGAAAGGTGCTAACAGATGACATCACATCATAAAGCACTTTTGTGTCTCACTCTGGAAGGCAGTCGCAAAAGAAATATGTCGTTGTTTCATTTGGAGGACTTGTTGCAACTATGGTATGGCTAAGCATTAGGGAGAGATCATGGTTACGGTCAATAAAAAGGCAGTCATTAATTGCCGGACTATGACAGTACACTAAAGCTTGATTTATAGACGTACAATAAGAGTTTATGGCATAGCTACAGAGCCTTTACACGTAGCTGCTGAAGCTGATACAGCCTTGGGCTGAAACTGTCTACTTCATCACATCTCATCTGGATTACAGTCAGTCCCTGTGCTCTGGCACTTGGGAGAAAAGCTTTGTTACTGCCTTCATCTTATAGACACAAGCATTCCTACTGGAACCAAAATGTTTCCCCTACCACTGCATCACTGCACTCTTTGACTTTAATTTGACTTTGCTGCTTTAGGGGGAAATGGTTAAGTTGCCCATGCATGCACCGTTGCCCAACTCAATACATTCAAGGGTTTTGCTGCTAGTCTTACTTGGTCTGGTGTGACCAGTAGCTTATGGGAGCTCATGTGAAGGTTTTTTCAGACCAAACGTGAATAATTTGTTCTAATAAATTGCATGTGAATTAAGAAATTCAAATCCATCTATCTCTAGGAGCCTATCCACATCAAATCCGAAATGTTCGTATTTCGTAGTGCAGGTTTTTTTTTTCCAATAAAAACTAGCTGTGAATATTTGCGTCGCCTCGGTGTGAAAGGTTTGAATGCGAAAATCATCAACGAATATTCTGTATTTTTCATTTAGTTCCCTCCGCGGTGTGAAAAGGCCTTTAGGTAGATATTGCTGTGTAACTGACATCACTGAGTCAGATCACTGACTTTATAATTCTTCTCTACTTGTGCTACTGTTATACTACTGCTCATTTTATCATTTGCCATTATTCCATAATTAATGTTACTTAAATTACTTTTACTGTAAGTTCAGATGCTCCTGGTTCCCAGTTGCATTTCTGAACTTTTAAATTCAGATGTGCCGGTTTTTTTGTTGCATTCCTTCTAACATCAAAGGACCAAAACCGGTCAACCTTTTCCAATTCGGGGCCCAATAAGGCTTCTATATGGCCCACCGAAGGACATGAGCTCAGCTAAATAAGTACACTCTTTTAAATCTCATTTACTGGCTTGTATTTACATCTTATCTTGTCTCATAAACTTAAACGTTATTATTTTAGTCATTTTGTAATAATTCTACTTTTTTCCTTCTTTCATCGCCTCTTTCACTGCTCGCCTTAAAAAAGAAAAAAAAAAAAAAACTTTTGTAACTTAAAGCACTCACTGTTTGTTAGAAGGGCACCACATTCATAAAGTCTGTTGTATTATTGTACGGAAGTACTCTAGGCACTGTACGTAGAATGTTTGAAACTGAAAGGGACAGTTAACCCCAAAATCAAAAATACATATTTTTCTCAAAGCGCCCAAAAATACATTTGAAAAACTCAACAACAATTTCTTTTTCCAGAAACCATGACCAAGTTAGTCAGGATAATCCACAGAACCTGTTGTAAGCTGTTGCATGTAGGAACTATTTTCTTTCTACCATTCACAATGTTGACATTCAAATTTGAATCAATATTTTTGCATGTCTGTTCATCCTACACTAATCAGTGTTTCCTCTATATTCATTCATACACACACGCAGCGGAGCAGAGGAGAGGCAGGTGAAGATAACGTTGTCGGTAATAAATAGTATTATACTATTTGTAGAATTAGATTCCAGCGGTGGCTGCGTAGGATTGTTTCCGACTCCTGTGATCCAAATGTTTCCATAACTCCAGAGCATTGTAAGGTAGACAAAAGTCAATATGTATTGAAAAAAGATAGATGTAATCATTTCGAAAATCCGCAGAATTGTTTATTATCATTATTTATTTGTATCTAACAAAATATTCTGCATCAATCCATATTCGTTGGCGTTTAGCCTTTTAAAAACATTTTCACTGCGGTCAAAAAACTGTTCGCTCTCCCGCTTGCCGCACACAAAGGGAGGCACGCACTGACGAGTTATAGATCAGCTACACATTCATTTTAATACTGAAGATTCTGGAAATTTCATTTTAGCCTATTAATACAAATAAATAATTGAAATTGTACTCAGAGGGAATTATCTTCACTGGACATCATAACTAGTCCGGTGTGTCTGCTCTCATCTGTCACTCTCTCTGAGCAGGAAAATCAAAACAGTTGGCAGGAATGCATATTGTATAATTTATCAGAATCAGCTTTTATACAAATTTATATCATATATAATACATTTTTTTAGGCCTATATCATTTTTAATATATCATTAATGTGTTTTTTAAGTTTTTTTTTTTAAGGGTTTATTTGATAGGGATGAATACAATGTACACAGACAATTTAAAAACGTCTATCTGATGCAAGTGTCATAGTGCTTATGGTGGATGCTAATTTGCAACACCTGTCCCGAAAAGAGCTTCTTGTGAAAATAAGAGATTAAAACAGAACTGAGTACAGGGAAAATAAAATAAATACAGTAAAGCACGCATTTAAAAACATTACACTTAAAAACTAGACACTAGTACAGGTTTGTCGCTGAATTAAACAGGGTTTGGATGCTCTCTTAAAAGTGGTAAAGTATGCAGCACATTTCAAGTGATCAGGTAGCGAGTTCCAAGACTTTGCTCCTTTCGCAGAAAAAGCTGTCTGAGCAAAAGATGTTTTGCAGAATGCAACTTTACAATTGCCACTTGCAGCTGCTCTGGTGGATCTGCTACAGCTCTGCAGTCTCATGATGTATTTGCAGAAAGGCAGAGGAGCAAGTCCGTTCAAACATTTAAACACAAGCTTTACATAATGAAAATCAATAAAGGTTGCAAAACTTAACATCTTGTATTTACTCAAAATGCGACCATGACGGTACCTTATTTTCTATTTGTCCAAGATTTTCAAGGCCCTGTTGTAAAGACACTCTATGGATTTTACTACAGACTGGTTGGCCTGGGACCAGGCAGCCAAACCAAGACAGATGTGAGAAAATCACAGCAAGGCACAGTCAAATGTCAAGCAATTCTTTATCATCCTAAAACAGCTAAGGTTAGCCTTTATCATTTTACAAATCTTTTTTAGCATGACTTTTAAAGTTTAACTGAGAATCTGAAATTATCCCGAAATACTTCACCTCTGTTACTTGTTCTTGCCAGATTGCGGATTCCAGATTCAGAGATGGTTCACGGAAAAAAATAGATCAGACAGACGACAAAACAACCACTGCAGATGGCGAGCCGGCCGTGGAGCTCCGTGACGTCAGACCCGCGTGTGTGTGTGCAGCTGTGTCGCTCTCAGAGCAAATTAAAGCGCAGGCGATAAACCAGGCAAATGAGTACTGAACACGTTTTAAATCAGAATTAATGCATCCTCTGATTGACTCTTCTGATCAGCCTTTATAAGGACCAACAAATTTGCCAATAACGGTCGATGACCGATTGATTAGAGCACCCTTATTGCTGTTGAGTTTTTCACATGTATTTTTTTTTTTTGCAACTTTGAGTACCACAAGTCAAGTGCCATTTAGTTCCATTGTCATCAGGAGAAGAACAACTCACACCAAAACAATCTAGGTTGATAAATAGCACTATAGGTAAGAGGAAACATATGTATTTTTCATTTTAGGGTGAACTGTCCCTTTAAGTGTGTGGTTGTGAGTCCTTTCTGTGAAGTGAAGTGAAAATGCAACATGCTCTGTTTCTGAATCCGTGGCTCATCTAGCAGGTGGATCTTTTACTTCTGAGTGGTGATGAATAACAGACTTGAAGTAAATGACTGCTTTAACAGCGCAGTCGTGTTCGGTAATGGAACTTGTACTTCCTATTTATCTCATAAAAGTCTACCTTGGAGGAAAAAACATTCTCTGTGGGTTTGCCAAATGCAACGGATAAAAGGCAGCGATGGTGTTTGCGGATGGGCTGTTTGCAGGAAACCACTGCGGCATGTTGTCTGATTTCTACTCTCCCAGCTTGGCTGCAGAGACGAGCTGATTGGCTTCATCATCTGTGTCTTTTCAGTGGACATCTTTCTGGGCAAAATGGAATAAATTTTTCCATCTTGGCTTAATACGCAGAGTATCTAATATTAATAGTTGTGATCATAAATTCTCTATATACGGGTAACATGATGCACGTTCCTACCCAGGCAGTATTAAAAGGAATGAAAGAGAAGTATGAGCTAGAACACGTATACTATGATTCAGCTCTGTGTTTGAGCGCACAATGAAATCAGCAGACGGGAGAATTGCTTTGTGGTTATGGAGGTACTTTGTCATGGAGAACTTTTCATCAGACCTTTTCACAGTTGACACCTGTTCAATAAAAAAAGAAAAAACTTCCATGTAAACCACATCATTTTGACAATAAGGTTTCACTATAGCAGTGTGAGGTCCTACATTTGAATAGTGTGGAAATGTGTTGAACATGCAAAGCCACAGCCGCTTGTTCCAATTTAACAAGTAATCATGTACGCAGACCCTGTACCTTCAACGTGACAATTCTCTACTTCTTGGTCCTCTCATGTTGGACTGAGGACAGACTGGACACTGCAGTGACTCATTATCGCCCTCTCAGAGGAACAAGTGGTATTACAAGACAGGACGGGCCGGGGCTAGCTGGTTAGCATGCTCATTTCAGTAGATATCTCTGCAACACGATACATAGACGTCTTTGACATAACGTCAACACTGTAACCTCTTCATATTATTTGTTCAGATTATAGTTTATAATCTTTCATTTTTTTAATGTTTTAAACTAAAATTCTGGCCAAATCGTACGCATTGCATCTTTTCAAAAGTAGTTTTTGAAGCAGAGATCTTATACTTGGTTTAGTTGCTTCTGACTGAGTTAAATAAATCTGATTTAAACCACACATCTATGTTAGTTCTAATTAGAGAGATTTTCTACACTGCACACAAAACTGACCCGAGGCTGCTCATAAAAGCTGTAATGGAAAGTCCATAATTTGGTGATGACAAACGATGGAAGCATAAAAAGGACAATGTATGGAACTTTTAGGTAAAAAGAGCTGCATGTCTTCCTGTAAGCAAGCCTCGGCTCCATATCAAACTATCGTCGCATATTTTTTTTTCTTTGTAAAAGCAAAAATGTTCTTGGAAACTGTTTTCTTCAGTGTGATTGAGTGGGTTGCTCTTGTCAATACGTCCCTGTCTGGCTGTCTGGCGGTGCTCACTGGTTTTCTATTAAAACCATTTTAAAATGGTGAATGCCTTTTTCTCCTACCATGGCAGCTATTGTTTTCCATTCATTTCACTACTGTATGAAAATCCCATTACAGACTGAGACTTGAGACTTGAAACTTGCATGAGTTAAGAAATCCATCACAGTGAACACAGTGTCTGCTTCTATTGCTGTCAAAGTTACAGTATTGTTGCTGTTATAAGTGCAGACTGATTTGAAAAGTCAGTATTGTGTTACCATCCAACAGTAAGGCAACTTAACTGCTGTTCACTCTGATGGATTACTTTGTGTGTATCTCAGGCAAGTTTCAAGTCTCTGCAAGTTGATTTTCATACTGTAGGGGAATGAATGGAAATTAGTTTCTGCATGAAAAATGCATGCAGAAATCTAAAACCTCTGGTATGCTTCAGGAAATGGTCAGCAGTAGCATCAAGCAAAGAGGATTTGTAATATTTTAATAAATAGACTAAACTTTCCAAAAGCTCGGTATGGTGCTTTTCAAAGTTTCTTAAAGGGCCAGTTCACCCAATTGTTTGTCATCAGAGCCTGCTGGCTATGGAGAGAGCATAGTTAAGTTTCACTTTCAGTTCCCCGTTGGAAAGGAGAAGGAAAGGGCTGTCTGACGCCAAGATGAAGCAGTGAAAATATTCTAAATATAGCATACACATAAACGGCTATAAATAATTTTTTAGGTGAGCATTTCTTTTTAGTCAGCTAAAATATGTTTTTCTGCCGTCCCCGTCCACAGCACTGTATTGCCCTGTCATCTACCGTAAGCAATATACCTGCTATGGATACGTTCCTCATAAAACCCCACATCAAAACACCCAAACTATCCCTATAAGTAAAACACTTTCTCCATAACTACATTACACACACACACGTTGAAAATCCCCGTAATTGTCTGTCATGCGATGAAAAATGAATGCAGTGTAACTAAAGATGCCTTTCTTTTAGATTGTCACAGCAATGTGAGTCCACATGCAGCACTGAATAAATAACAACAAAAGGCATAGGACATCAGCAAAATATGGACTCTGAACACAATGTTCTTTTGTACAACTTGATATTGCCCACAGTTTGACAAATGCTTTGCACTGTCACACACGCCATTGATCTGTGGTGAGAGATAAACCCACATCCCATTGTCCCTTAATGCCTGAAGTGTCCCCAGAGAGGAATATGTGCTCAACCGCCTCCGCTGGCTGAGACCATTCCCCAAGTTGCTATCACGGCTCTTTTTTGGATTCTCATCCCAATTCAATACCCCTATTAAGCCATGCATCAGCATAACTTCCAGCTGTAAATAGTGCAAATATGTTTAATCACTCAGGCCAAACTGCACATTAAGCTCATTAACTGCTATGATGTCTCCATTTCTTCTGAGATGCTGCAGCTCTGTGCTGTGTTAATGCTGTCAAGCACCATTTACAAGTTTTAGCCCACAGCTTGTGTATCAGGGGCGATTCCTTGGTGGGCAGAAGAACCCATTTAATAATACGTTTCTTGTGAAGTGCTTTAATTAAAAGTGGGTTTTGAGGTATGTCTGTCTTTCCGTTTTACTTAGTAAGCTATAGCACGAGGAAGCTTTATAAATATTTTATAGTTTGTTTTCAGCTCTTGTCTTCCATTAGTCATTCCTAACTCTACCTCCTCTTATTTTTCATGTTCCTATGATAATGGGTATCTGCCAGTGTAAGAGAAATATTAAAGATACACATCAGCGAGGCCGTATCCACCCCCCGTATTTCTAGGCATTGCTAATTTTTTAAGACAAATTCAAGCTTTCTTATCTCTTCACAAAAAGCGCTGAAGCCAATTTATCTCCTTGAAGTATTGCTGGAGGAGTTCAAGTGGTAGAACAGAGATCAGGAGAGACAGTCTAGGAACAATGTTCATCTTCACCAGCTGCTGCTCGTGGGGGTAATATCTCAAATGGGACAGACGGAGACCTGCTGAGGTATTAGCAAGCAGTATTAGAGTCCCATGCACAGTATTGATTGTGCATATGACAAAATGTCCTGTATATTGTCTTTAAAAGTAATTCACTTAAATCAAATAAAATGCATAACAATGTATTTCATTAGAGTTTTTTTCTCATCAGCAGGAAAGTGAAGACATTTCGTGACATTCTGCAGAGATTCTATATAGACTTGGCAAGTCAATGTGTAATCCTTGAAATTTTCCTTATATCAACTTGTATATTTGATACTGTTAATGACATTTGTTTACCAATATTCATTCGCAGTGATGGAATGTAACTAACTACATTTATTTATTTTGAGATACTTATAGGTCAGTGTATCTTTTGGTCATTCGATTTTCCTTTCACAAACGGATGTTAAAGAATAACATTTTTGTGGTTATTTGATTTGTTTTAAAATACAAAAAATAATAGAGAAATTTTTCTTTTTTTTTCTTTATCAGGGTCAAAAAGGGATGATATAAACTTTAAAAAATGGGTTGATATTCATTTTCTATTTCTAAAAACAAAAAATAAAATCACTAGAAGACAGATGAAAAACGCCTGTTTTTTCTTCTTCTGCAACCGGAAGTTGCTATTTACAAAGTAAGAGCGCGTATGAGGACGGTGCCATATGAGAGAAAAAGAACCACGGTGTTGCTGTGTAACTGAAGGTGATGGACATGGATTAGTACGTAGTTTTTTGAAACATTTAGAGTGTGTGTCTCAGGGAAGAAGACATGTCACAGCACTGTCCTCATACGCGCTCTTACTTTGTAAATACTTCCGGTCGCAGAATATGAAGAAAACGGGCGTTTTTTTCATTTCTGTCTTCTAGTGATTTTATTTTTGTTTTTAGAAATAAAAAATGAAAATCAACCCATTTTTTAAGTTTAGTTCATCCCTTTTTGACCCTGATGAAGAAAAACGCCTTGTATTTCAATATTATTTTTGTATTTTAAAACGAAAATCAAATAACCTTTAATTTTCTGTTTTTCAATATCCGTTTGTGAAAAGAAAATCAAATGAACAAAAGATACACTGACCCTTGTACTGTACCTAAGCATTATCATTTTACATTATGCTTGTATTTGATAATTCAGAGGGCGATTGTTTTTTTTTTCAAATGAGAAACCGCTGTTTCATGTCATGATGCCAGACGAATAAGTCAACTTGGTGAAGTGGGCAGATTCAAAGGTCTGGACCCAGGCGCAGTTGTATAGGGGGAATACCCCATCATCACCTCTTTATTGCAAGCAAGATACTTTACACGAATAATTCATGACCTACATGAAGTGCGCACAAGTCCTGCATGCGCGTGACAAAAAGAAAGAAATAATTGGCTTGTCTTTAAACCAAGAGGGAGATTAAAAGAGCCAGTGACGTATCTTAGCATAATTAGAATAAGAAGGAGAAGTCAAGGTAAGACTAGAGAGAAAGTTGATAAAATAAGTAAAGACGTCCTGAGAGGGGTCTCCGCAAGAGCCATCTCCTACAGTAAAAGAGAAACTGCACAGCTTTGCTAATTGTTTATTCCGTCTTGTGAAAGAGGAGTTAAAGTGGCTGCTGTCATCGTTAATCCAGTAAAAGCCTGTCAGCCCAGTCCATTTTGGCTTTCAACATCAGACAAACAAATTGGTTGTGTGTGTTCTTGCTGACAGACAATGGTTGCTTTTATCTGTTACTGAGACGCATTACCCACTTTCTTTCAATCTGACACTTGAGTAGCAAACCAACTGTCAAAGAGGATTAAGGTCCTGTTTTTTATTTATATATATATATAAAACCACAATTCATCGCACGATTGTCCATTGTTAATCGTGATTAATTGCAAATTAATCGCACATTTTTTATTTGTACAAAATGTACCTTAAAGGGAGATTTGTCAAGAATTTAATACTCTTATCAACATGGGAGTGGGCAAATGCACTTGCTTTATGCAAATGTATGTATATATTTATTATTGGAAATCAATTAACAACGCAAAACAACAAGAAATATTGTCCAGAAACCCTCACAGGTACTGCATTTAGCATAACAAATATGCACAAATCATAACATGGAGCCTAACAGGCAACAACAGCTGTCAGTGTGTCAGTGTGCTGACTTGACTATGACTCGGGCGGCTGTGACTCAGAGGGTAGAGCAGGTCATCCATCAATCGGAAGGTCGGTGGTTTGACCCCCAGGTCACATGTCGATGTGTCCTTGAGCAAGACACTTAACCCCAAATTGACACTTAACCCCAAATTGCATAGCCATTGGTGTGTGAGTATTTAGATTAGATCCTGATGGGCAAAGTTGGCACCTTAGTAGCCTCTGCCATCAGTGCGTGAATGGGTGAATACTGACATGTAGTGTAAAGTGCTTTGAGTGGTTGGAAGACTAGAAAATTGCTATATAAATGCAAGTCCCTTTACTTGCCCCACACCGCATGTGATTATCATAAAGTGGGTATGTCTATAAAGGGGAGACTTGTGGGTACCCATAGAAACCCATTTTCAGTCACATATCTTGAGGTCAGAGGTCAAAGGAAGCATTTGAAATTGGCCATGGCAGTTTTTCCTCGCCAAAATGATTGTAAGTTTGAAGCATTATTTAGCCTCCTTCCAGACAAGCTAGTATGACATGGTTGGTACCAATGGATTCCTTAGGTTTTCTAGTTTCATATGATAAAATGGAGTTATAAGTTATAAGTATGAACAAGCATGCAAATGATAAGATTGATATTTGTGCAGATCGTTTCACATTATTCCACGGATCAACAGTGAGTCAAGAAATGTAGCAATAGGCAAATACTAAGCAGGGAAGAAGACTACAAGGTCGGCATAAACACAGATGTAAAAATGCAACTTTGAACCCCAGATTGAGAATGTTTTACAAGGAATGTAACGCATTCAACGCATTTGTTGAGGTTGCAAGGATACACACAAAATGTGCTTAGGTGAGAAATTATACACAGCCCTTTTTTCATGTTTTGAAGAAAACTCCAATTCTTTATTGAAAATAAGAGCAGTGTCTGGGCATGAAGACTTTAGAAACAGTATATGTAATAAAACTGGTCCACTTATTTTTTCAGAGCTTTTAGCTGCATCTCTTCAGTGCAAACAAGTGTGGAACTTTGGTCATATGTGGTTGAATGTGGTCATATACTGTGGCGGTAAACCATGTCTCCGTTCTAGGATGGTCTTTGGCATTGGATGTAAATGGCTTTCTTGACATGCTGTTAGTTATTTTTGTTGCCTAAAATGACTGTAAATGAACAGTAAACCTCAGTAAATGTATTATTTATTACACCAACGTATCCTCATACAATGGTTCATATGATATAAACGAATTACATTGCAAAACTTTCCGTAGGTATAGCTAAGAACAGTGTATGAGAACAGCCTGATTACACATTGTCGACAAAAATGTCACAAAGAAAAATAGGGGGTGAAACATTTTTAATTGATTATTATTTATGTTCTGTAATTTGCCTTTAGAAAATATATATTTAGCTTTGTTGGCATGGCCATAATTAAGTAGATTTTACACGGTTTCTATTTGTTTTGTTTTGTTTTCTCTTGTCTTTGCATATCTAACATAACCTCTCTAAATGTTTTGGAATTATTTAGATTTTGTGAACTGTGTTTATTCAGTTAATTATACAATTATATTTTTTTTCCCCCCAACATTATTATCTTACATATCATACAGAGCCTTCTCCACACAGCAAGGTAGGAAAATAATGATTTTCCTTTATTGCCTTAAAAGTAATCAAACATAAATGTATAGACTCTGTTTTTCATTATAAAAAAGAAAAACAATAAACCCTCACATGCATGCTAAAACACTCAAGTCAGTATCTTCCAGTCTCTGCTGGCAATATTTAAAGGGATTGTGAGTACATTTTCTCACTTGACAAAGTTTATTTTAATTCAAATATTTGCCACCATAAAAAAAAAAAAAACTGGTGGTGCTGTCATGTTTTGTGGACCAGCTTTGTATTTAAAGACGCATTACGGCAACTATTCCGTCACTTCCATCAACATATATGGGTGTCATTGGGGCCATTAAGACTTCAATAAATCAATACAACTCACAGGCCTTTCAATTACGCTGGCCTGTAGTTGACACAAACAGTAAAGTCACATTTTTATTGACTTTACATTTCAGGGGCAATAAAACTCTGATTTGCTCCTTTAACAATTTTGTCGGCCTCTGTTGCACTTTCAGACCAACTTCTCAGATGGCGTCAATGATGTCACCTTAAACTGGTGACATGTGTGAACAGAAAGCCATATTCTGCCTTTCCACCGATGTGATTAACCCCCCCCGACTGAACTGTCAAAACACATCCCAAATCCTCCAGCTTCACCACAGCTCCTCTGAACATTGTGTACCACCTCCGTGCTGAAAAATGTTCTCCATATAACACCTAATCCTCCACACGGCGCTGGTCAAAGCTGCAATCCTGATCATGATAGATGACATTCCCCCTTCTTCCCATTTTTTCCTATCCACAGTGGATTGTCGTATCTTTAAGGAAGAATAATGTGCTGACGCATCCAGCAGACCTTGAGGATGAGCACCAGTAGGTCAAAGGCCATAGAGAGTGGAACAAGGCCGAATTGTTTTGAAGACTGACTGAGCCCAACTAGACAGGGATCTATGAGTATTCAGCTCCGGTCCTTGGCTGTGTTCGACAACCCTCAGTGGAGCTCAGCATAATTTTTCTCAGTCTGCTTGGTCATCATTGTGTATATTGTTTATCTTTGCTGCATGTCTCATAGGCGGAACAGGTTAGGATAAAAATGAAAAGATGAAGATGGAACAGATATCTTCTTAAAATAACAAACAAAAAGTCGTAAGGTATGCAGTGCAATCCATTCTGGAAAATAGATGCAGTTTTTGTGGTACTCTACAAACCATTGCCGACTTGTATTTTAAGACACGAAAACTGAGTGCTTTCTAAACACTTCAGTCTGAACACACCCAGACTGTGCCCTGTGATCAGAACAAAGTGGTCAATGTCCAATTTAGCAAATCTATCAAATCTCAATATCAAATCTTTGAAACTGTCTAAAAATATTCCCACCGAAAAAAACTTGCTGTTATAACCATTTGACAAATATATGTTTCAACATTAACTTGATCATATTAACATTTTTTAATAATAAAAAAAAAAAAAAAAAACTTTGTGTTGGCTCTGTTTTCAAGGCTTCAGAATATCTAGCCCATGACGGAAGACTTTGACCAATCACAGGTCATTTCAGAGAGAGAGCATTCCTATTGGCTGTGCTCCGGCTGGTGGGCGGTGCTTGGTATTCCCTCAAGAGATCTCAACATGGCTGCCGAGTCACAAACTTTATCATTTTACAGCCAAACTGTGCACTACAAGATGATTTTGAAAACATTTGAGGCGAGAAATAGGCATTAACGTAACATACGATCCCTTTCCTCAGATCTACCTGCATGGACAGAAGAATACAAACCTGTATCCTCCCCAAAAACGAGCATGGCGAGTGCGTAATTCAACAAAATTACGCCTGTGCGTTAACAAATACTCATCTGTCAAAGCAGCCGCTTCAGTAACAGTTTTTACTTTTTGATGACTGATGCATGTAGCGATACTGCTCCAAGACTATCAAATCACACAGAACATTGACGGAAAGCCTCAGGCACCAGCTGGTAAGCCATCAACACAGCTGACTGGACAATCAAATATGTGTTACTATCTGCAGAAGACGAAGAGGAACAGGCCTCCTGCGCTCTACCGGTCAGTATGTATACTGCAGCATTAAAGTGCACGCAGACTCCGGCCACCTTCTTGTGTCTGCCAGGCGCTCAACAGAGTGAAAAATGTCTCTGGATCCTTTTCATTAAATTGTGGCAACAAATGCAGGTTACCCAAAATATCCAAACTCTTCAGGGCAAGGTGAGAAACTCTCCAGCCCCACAGAACCGTCAGCTACCAGTTTTTTTTTTCTCACTTTTAATCAAATCAAGCTTGTACTGCTGCAGAGTCAACTTAGCCTGCTCAGTCTCACAACACAGTTTTTCCACTGCCAACTGCTTCTCAATCTCAGCACGCCGCTTCATCCTGTCATGCTCCAACTATAACATAAGCATCTCTTTTTGCTGCTCAAATGTAAAACAATACTGGCTGCCAAAAACGGCAATGACAAACCAGCAATATTAGTTGGAGGTTTTTCTCCAAAACACTATTTCACTCAGATTCGCTTTCAAAATACTTTTAATGGTGTCTTCAAAACCGCTTTTCAGAAATCTCTAACTCATGATGATCTGCTATTTTTAATAGCTGCTCCTTTGTACACCTCTCCAAAAACTCCTCCGATGGAGCCTTAACAAAATCAGCGACTTCAGCCATTTCATACACTGAACCAACCAGAGAATAAGCCTCATTTCATTCTCCCAAATAAGTCATCATGGGCCAAAGCAAGCGCCAACCAAGTGCACACAGGGTTGAATAAACCCACAAAAATAACTAATCTGCCTAACAGTAACCTCATCTTCGTGCAGTGACAGTGGTGGGTATTTATGCACTTAATACTAAATACTAAATTGAAGTGTACTACCAAATGACTGGTTGTATTTCACCAAGTGAACCTCAAAGATGTCTGTATTGCCGATAAACAGACAAAGACACATGAATGAGGTCTGAAAATGAATGGTTCCCAGAGGTAAACTACTTTAGCATACAGTTTTTTTTCTTGTTTAGGTTGTGTGAATCTGATGTAAAAGAATACATAACAGAAACTATTTCAGTGCCCATAACACTCATAAGCAGAGTTTGGAAAACTTATATGTCACCTAAAAGACATTGTTTTGTAGAAATGCACAATGGGGGAATAGTGCAATTTACTGTATTTTGCTGGTACAGACAAATAATTAGGAGGACAACGTGGCTGTATCTTGTACTGCTCTATGTTAACTGTCCTGGACACCTTGAGGACTTTGTCAATGTACTTTTCACATTGTGATATCAATATACCAGTATATTAAGATAAGATAAACCTTTATTAATCACTGGAGGGAAATTCAGGTGTCATAGCAGCAACAGTAATGAGAATAAAGCACAGGAGAGGTACAAGTAAGAGTTCAAACCAATGAAAAAATAACAGTAAAGTAAAATAATTCAGTAGCTGCTGCTGATATCAACCTGCTGGTGGTGCCAGAGAAAAAGTCAGGAGACCACCAAAGTCATGAGGATTGATCCTCTGTCTGGAGAAAACTACATCAAACTGATAAATGATAATTCTGCTGGACCAAAGTAGTCGTCCGACGAACAAACTGACTGACATTGCCAAGTCGCGAGCATGATAACAAAATCACAGTCATTTTTGGGAGTATGCATTTTCAGTACATACTTCTGTTCAGTAAGTATACACTTAAACTACATCAAAAAGTATGTTCACTTTTGGAAACACCCCCAAAAACCTACCAAGAGAGAATTTTCTGCTGCTAACTGGAAGGAGGCCACTCTTTGTTTTACAAATTTTAAAAAAGAAATCCCTTGTAATAATTCATTTTTTACCTTTTTTTTGCAGTGTAAATCTTCAGTTTAAATGTGATGCAGTAGATCTGAATATACAAAGTGAGTGTGAGACAGCTAGAGTGAAGTGACACATTTCCCTGTTAGGTACCTCGGCTCCTAAGCCGGGATTTGCCTGGTCTACCACTCATTGAAAATCCATAAGCATAACACGTGTCACATCTGCATGCATGCAAGAGTCTCCTCATCTGTTACACAATCTCCTGGGGCTACCTACAGTAATCTTCCAATAGACAAAGCAGCCTTCAGGCAGTCCAGCTATCAAACACTCTCACTGCCGGTTTGTTTATGGATTTTCGGCATGTTCCCTCGAAGAAATTAAGGTTCATCCCCACAGGATGTTCTTCATTACGAGCCACTCAATACTTTTTGACACCCCAAGTGACGAGGACAGTGACTCCTGTGCGGGGAGTTTCCAGGCCGGCTTGATCACTGAAAGCAAAATATATAAATAAAGATGTCCAGTAAATTTGAAAATGCATCAAAGATGTGCACTGTGAGCTCCCTGTAGGAGAAAATGTGTTTGATAAAAACCCAGCCTCATGTCTAGCATGATAAATGGCATCACTCCGTACCCCCTCCGCCAAAGAGGCAGCCAGCAGTAATAAGAATACAGTAAGTAGTGTCATTCATCCTGTGCTTGGAAGAGCACACTTCAAGCACTACATGCCAAGGGTAGCACTATTCTGCAAATAGAGTGCACCTTCCAGAAATAATTGAAAGGTCCCTGCATACAAGGTAATAGAATTGTCTCCTTTTTAGATGTTGCTGCGCTTTGCAAATGGAGAATCAAAAGACCAATGGCGTTCCATTCTGTGGTTTCTTTATGCATTTTCTTATGTGTTATATATATGTATATTTATAGGGAACATTTACACCAGGTAGCCCTGACATGAAGCACTCCAACAGAGACCACTAGTATAACGCCTTCATGTTAATCCAAATGTAATTCAACCATGAAAATAGACTGCTGTTGTGTTGGCAGGTGCAGGGAGCTCATTTACATTTGGCATTATAATAGTTGCTATATGATGCAGAGGGAATTTAGATGAAAAACTAGTTTGTTTGAGGAATAAATCATAGATAACTCACTGGAATCAATAGATCTAGACTTCAGTTTAGTTAAATACAGTTTCTGCTTTCTGTTATGAACACAGGAGGGACATGGGACAGGTTGGGTTTGGGAGGACAAGAGTCTTATTGTAGAGGAGGATCTGGATGAGGGGCTGATGGCAGGGAAGAATGGAGATAATGGAGAACGGGGCTGGCGTGAGTGTGGAATGAGGCGGGCGGAACTAGCTTGGAGGCTAGGAGGTTGCTGGCAGGGTGAAAAACGGGCAGGCGAGTGATGATCCTCTCTGGCTGAAACAGCAGTCTGGCAAAGAGTGGTTGAAGAACCGAGGTAGATTAAAAAAAAAATAATAATAACTTTAAAATAATGCTGCAAGCTGATGAGAAGCAGGTCAACAGACTGGCTGAGGTGATTGCAGACAGGTGAGCACGATGAGCAGAATGTGGAAGGGAAAGCACACCCACACCAATACTCACACACACACACACACACACACACACACACACACACACACACACAAACAAAACGTAAACAGAGAGTACGCTGCTCTCTATTGCTGCATCTCATTTCCCGATTTTGCGCCTCCTTGTCTCCTCGCTCACATGGATGTATTAAAAGAACTGGATACAGCGTTGGAGGCGGGGCCCCCGTTCATTCGTATGAGAGTTGCTCATTGGCGCATGAAGCCTAAATGGCTCGACTTCCATCTGGAAAAGTACGCGGATCTTGGTGGAGTAGCGTCCAAGATGATTGGCGGAGTAGCGTCCGCTCAGTCACATGACTTGGTCACGGGGTCCTAATGTCACGCCGTCGTCACGGCTTGCACTCCAGCCTTAGTCTGGGTCTCACTCACATGAACGGAGGAAGGGAAATAACTCTGGATTCAGCTATTAGTGCGTTTTACAACTTTAAAAACTTAATTTTTCAAAAAGGCCTTTTAGAGTGTTCATACTGGGGAGTTGACTCACCTCAAAAATAATTATTCGCTGAGTTACAGACGTCTCTTTCCCAATGTAAGTCTATGGGAAAAAGTCCCTTTGGGCCCAATGCATTACGTGACTGACACGGAAGTTGCAGTACTGCCGTTTGGCCACTATGAAAGTCGGGATCGACGACCGGCGCTCTTCCTGGGGGCTTACTCGCTCCACGCTCATCCGGCTTGTGACCTGGAAATCAAACTCAGCGCTCCATCTTGAAGGACGTCCCAATTCCTTTAAATGCATTTCGAGGAGCGAGGCGCGAGGAGGCTTGCCGGAGGAGACATAAGCGAGGAGCGAAGTCTTTTACCGACCGACACGCCCCGTCATTAGATATCAGTTACTCATTAGACGCTGCTGCCGATCGGACTGATCAAATACATGTCAACATCACTGAGTTTCATACCAGATTAAACGTTTTTTTTAGGGTTTTTTTGTTTTCTTCTGATTCACCATCTAGTTAAAATCTGTGTTATTTATAGATGTTCCAGCAGCAGAAGGACCCGCAATATTTCTCCTTCACACACTGTGGCTGAAGCAGCCTGTTACTGAAAGAGCTGTTTACCACATGACAACGAACGGACCTCAAGCAACTTTCTTCATTTATTAGAAAGAAGTTTTCTTTTCTTTATCTGTTATTATTCTCCCATTAACTTTTATTAAGAATATAATTAAAGAGAGTAGGAGAGTGTGTCTGTCAGCATGTCACATGTGAGGCTGATAATTCCTGAGTTTGATATGAGTTACATCATTTACATTTCCCCTCAAGCATTTAGCCTAATGAATACTTTCTAGTGTTCATGAGACGCCATGATCATATTCTGGGTTACTGAATAATGAATTCACAATCAGAATATCAATAAATACAGACACTAATAATGAATAAATAATATAAAGGTGTTTTGCCAGTAGAAATGGTTCCTGAGTCCACAGTATAAATACAGACTGCAGCTGTTATTCATGTGCAGGTGTTTGTTAAACAGGTAATAGGCTTCAGAGAGAAAACACTGAGAACTGTGTGTCTTTATTAGTATTAGATCAGTTCAGTCACAAACTCCATCAAAAGTCTCTACAGCTGTTAAAGCCGACTGATCCAGCTGTGATCAGCTGCCGGTGCCGCTGGAAAAGACGTCTCATGTCTCTAAAAAAACATTTCCTCGCTTCCTCTCTCCTTGCATCTCTTCCTCGCCTCCAACACTCGCATCACCCGTGGGAGGGACTAAGACGCGAGGAGAAGAGGCGAGGAAAGGAAACGAGGAGACACGTTAGCACAAAGAAAAAGACCCATATTTCTCTGTTTTGTTCCTCCTCATCTATTAGAGCCATTATAGGTAAACATAATAAAACTAGAACGGCACTCGGAGAGCGCAGACCTCCGCCAAGGTGGCAGACTTTAAAAACAGATCAGAGTTCACAGCTGGCGGTACCGTGAGGTGGTCGGCTTATTATGAACACGGTGTTTTTCCATGTAATGTATCAGCGGATGCCTCTCTCATTCAGCAGCCTTGTTATGTCTGTATAACGTTACACTACGTTGTCTCTCATCCCATCATCAACCACTTTTTTCTTTCTATCCGTGGACGGCCAGCAGCTTCCGCCGCTTTTTTGAAGTCTCGCCACACATCCACACACGTATCTCTCTGCACGAAGAAGGAAGAAGGCGGGGTCATGCGTCATCAACGCGTCATCAATTACACTGCGCATGTGTTATACCCAGAGGTTTTAATGCTCAGGCTGAAAAGATTCCTGAATCCGGATCGTGATCCGTATCGCCACCAAAATAGAATGGATTGTTCATTGTGCCACACCTCACCTCTCCAAAAAAGTTCATTCAAATCCATCTCAAACTTTTGGAGTAATCCTGCTAACAGACAGACAAACAAACAAACAAACAAACAAACCAACCATTGCCAGTGAAAACATCCATCCTTCAAGGCCTTTGGTTTTGGCGGAGGTAATAATTACAGAGCTGGTGGTAAAAATCTGAGATTACAGTCGCAAATTTGTGAGAAAAAAAACAACAAAAATAATTTGCAGACTCTTAAAATATGCTTATGCTGTGTGTTCTATTACAATGAACATTAGGTCTACATATATTTCAGAGTTACATTATCATTGTGATAATGCAGTTTTTAAAGGCAAAATGAGTAGGATTTGTCCATTGCCATTTGTAAACACAACATTCAAAGTTGACCCTCCCTCCCCTTCCCGGCTTCCCAACCCCAGATTCACTCTCATTTTGGCACGAGCTTTGTCCACTTGGTGTTTTGCCTATTTGCGTTTTTCCCAGCGTTGTGTCCACCATTTTCATAGCTTCCTCTTTGATGCATGCTTATGATCTGGCACCAACCAAGCTTGAGAGCCACTGCTTTAGGCGATACCTGTTATGCAACCACAGCAGATGTAGTTCTAGTGCACATACTTTTAGTCCACTGTGTGTTCTAATTAAAACATTGGAGTGTTTCACTGTTGTTCTTTCTAAACTGTCTGTGCTCCCCTCTCAGTTACAGCTCACTTGCTTCCTACCCAGGGCGCCGCATGCTCGGTAAGGCCCTTAATGAATATAAAAGATAGGTTTTTTGGTAAAGCTACAGAGCTTCAGACCCTTGGGGCTTGTTGACGTGCTGGCCACTGGCCCAAATACAGTAAATAGTCTTGGTGGTGATTCAACAATGTGGTTTTGTTCATTCCTATAAGCACAATTTGCAGTATCAGTGGCTCGGTTCATTAGTAATGCCTTTTAACAGTCTATTATAGTGTGATGGTTTGGTGGTTCACATTTTACAGCTTTAACCTCGAGTTTAATACATGCAATACTCTTTATTATAATGTGAGTGAAACAGTTCTCAGTAACAGGAAATAATGGTCTCAGTGACCTTCATCTCATCATCTGTCATGCAAGAGCAAAATCAAAAATGTGTCATACTAATCAAATAACATTTAATACATACAGAGATCCAACACATATTATTCAGTTCCTCGTCTGTTTATTGAGAGAATGACACTGTCTGACCCTTGTTTTCTTCATGCTCTTTTATACACTTTTGATATTGCCTCATCTATTTCTTTTAACCTTGAACCATAAGCGACCCAATTAAATGGTTATACACTTCTGCCATCGTCTTATCTATAATTTCACTCCCTTAACTTTGAAGCATCAGAGACCCAATTAAATGGTTATATTCCTAATTCAAAACACCGGAAAAAAACAGAGGTCAATTGCAGTTCACACAAGGGCATAGAGAATATGTTTTTGAAAAGACTTTGGCCTTTTACACAGCAATAAAATATATTATAACAGTAAGAAAAAGGCTGATTATACACTACAAGTGCAAGATAATAATCTAAACACAACAGCACAGCAGTAAATATAGCAGCGACAGAATTATCTTTAGTGGCTTCTCCACTTTCATTGAATCCCTCTGTAACAAAGTTGACATGTTGGAGCTAATCACACAGACTAAATACTTTGAGCACTTTGGTTAATTAGCAGATTAGAATTTCTGATTAAGCCAGAGAAGAAAACTGAGCTTAATATCTGGAAGTCTTCTGCCTTTAGATTCAGCTGCAGCACTTGCGTCTTCACCGGTCTCACTCGGTCCATGACTGGTTCCTATTTAAAAAAATAAAAATAGAAAAATCAATTTGAGTTTAAAATGGGCCATGATCCATTTCGATTTTTTCCTTTTTAGGCATTTATGGATGAGTTTAATATACGCAATTTAAACTTTCTCATCAGCTCCCTGTCCTGAATTTTAATTGTAAGATGATATATCATTATAAGAGTCATGAGAGTGATGCTATTCATTCATCTCTTTCTCGTTTGAGCACAATAAAATTGAATCTAATCTGATCTAATATAATATAATTTTACCTAAATATGCTACAGTGACTGCAGTGAGTCTACTATACTCAGATATACCCAAAGATAACATATGAGGCACATGTTAACTTACAGTCGAATCAGCCCTGTATGTTCTACATGTAGTACTCAGTGTGACTGAGTCTAAAAGAGGCAGGAGGATCAGTCTCAGATGAGGGGAGGATGGAAGGCCGGGGAAGCGCTGAGGATTAAATGATGAGACTCTAAAAAAATTGTTTTTGATTTTCTGTGAGACAAAGCTAAAGCTTCTGTTATATACGTCAAACCACCTCTTGGGGATCAGACTCGACTCCTCCTGTCTCGTTGTGTAATGAATTTGGATGGATGATATTTATAGAGATGACCTTTCTGCATCATGTCATGTATCAGTAAATAACCATTATATTGGGAAATGTTAGTGCTAAGGGAAGCGAGTGGTATATGTGCTGTTTAAGGGTAAGTTTTTCTTCTTCGATCAATACAGGAAGGAGAGCTGGAGGTGGAGGCAGACAGCAGAGAGCTGGCAGAAAGCAACACCAACCACAGTCAGGACACTGAACTATCTACGACCGCATTACAGCCTTTCTCTGTTTACTTTGTTTGTGCAGCTGTTAGTGTTAAGTGTGATGGAAATATTGGATGAAATTATAATAATTAAACTGGTGATGAAGTGATGTAGACTTCCGTTGGATAGTGCGTAATAGAGAATGAGTCATGCATTCAGTAAACCAGAGCAGCTCGATATGCAGCACTGCTGTCTCGAGTTCCGGTGCTGTATGTAGTAATAATGTGCATGAATTCTTATCATTTTTTTGCCATATCTGATATACATTATGAAGATAACTTTCACACATAGCTCAAGCTGTCCTCACCGGAAAAAAAACAGCCATACAGGTCATCTGTGGAAGCAGCTTATTACGACCCATATTTACGTTTGTTGTTAGGCAGCGACCCTGTAATAGCCGTAGCAATTATGGCGCAATCAAATGAGGAAGTCAGGTGACGTAGTATAAAGAGTGACAAAGTCCACATAGGGAGGAGGTCGAGGGTGGATGGATGGGACAAACAAACACAGGACTTTCACTGTGGTGGCACCTGTTTGTCTGAAACCAAAAGTCAACATGATGAGTTATTTTAAGTTACGTACATAACTATGTTACTTTGGTAACTGTGTCAGTACGTAATAGGGATGTCCGTAATTAACCGTTTAACCGTTAACCGACATTAAGCATTTTAACCGATTAATGCTAACAGTTAGAACGATTTAAAGAAATGTTAATTAACTAACTAACTAACTATTAAAGCTGAGCGGTTCTGAAAAGCGGCTCAGTTAAGAACATTTTTCAAAATGAGCATCCCTAGTACGTAACTACATTATTACATAACTATGTACGTAACCACGTCACATATTTGAACCCAAACTATGATCTTTGCCCAAACCTAACCAAGTAGTTTTGTCACCTAAACATAACCAGTGTCGTCACAGTGTTACCGTTTCACAACAATAGAATGGTCACGATTTTAAAACTACCACCGTGCAGCCATTTCACAGCACGAAATAGAATGATCATACTGTATATTATGACGTTTTGGGAGTCATTGACAAACACACTATTCTGTCGTTTAGATATGAGAACGTGTCGCATGGCTCTTACTGCTTACAACCCAATTTCTTATAGGCTGACTTACAAGCTATAAGTACACTAATACTATATAATACTAATACTAATACTAATACTAATACTTTTTTACAGTGGTGTTTTGATCAACTCTGTATCTGAGCCTGACGGTAACCTTCTTCTAAACATCAGAGACTTCTATGCGTTGGATCCAACCGGTGAGAGATGAGCTAGGGAATGTTTGACGGCTGAAGGTCAGGTATATGAGCCTTCTCCTGGATTTGTTCCACAATATCATGCCGCAGCCTTCTCCAAAAACAGACTGTTGACTCTATGTACACCCAGGGAATCATCCTGCGCTTTACCAAGAGTGTATCAATTATCAGCTAAATTAAATTTAGCCATATTGTCTCTGTTTCATATTGCAGGTTACGTGAATGTTTTTAATAATGCCAACAGCAGTTCACCAGGTGGGAATCCTGATATTGCTTGTATAATTATATTTTATTGTAGCCTAATATCACTTTTATTGTTTCTAGTTCAGGGATCCTCAGCCTCTGCAGGCTGTAGGTAGCATCGTCCAAGGACAGAGGAGTCAGATAAACATTCAATATCAGTAATAGTGAGAGAGTTTATCTGTGTTGCACAAAGTAGTCTAGTTCCAACACTGCAAGCAGGGAACCAAGCAGGTGCTGCACTAGATGATAATGGCAGCAAGAGGTAAAGCAAGTGGATCACACCTGGTTTATGGGCTGAAGTGCTGTGATTGGCCTGATAGGTTGAGTTTGTTAAGGTATACATTTCAGTGCTTCATTGTGAGCCAGATGAATCTGTGGATACAGTTGTGAACATCTCTTGCTCCACAGTGTACAATGTGAGCAAAGTTTGCTTATGTTTGTGATTGAAGATGGTTATGGTTAGATTATGACTTCAAGGAGAGGAAAATATACACATTCTCAAAACTGTTTGTGGTGTTAGGAGTAGATGCCCTCCAATATGTACTTTTTCAAAAAAATTACTTGCTCCCGCATACACTTTTCTCTGCTGTATTAGTCAATGTTTCGGTCAACAAGGACCTTCATCAGGACATTAAGATGATAAAATGGTGGTGTGTGTTCTTTTAAACACCACCACATCAATGTGATTGGATGATTGGAAGTGTCTGCCATCCCTATTGGTTGAGGAAGTGACATCATCACATATCCATTGCACCATGAAAAAAACAGGAAGAGAAGAGAAGAAAATTACAAGTCAAACAAAGAACATCAAACATACATCACTATTAAAGGAAAACACTAATAATCTTACCATAAATTATCAGGGCACATGATCATAAGTATATAAAGTCACACATTAAAAACACTGCTTGGTCAATTTACTAATAGCAACTCAAACAACAAGATCAAAATGCCGAGCAATCATCTTTACAATTAAGTAGAAGTTCTATATTTCACAGACATACACTCAAATCTAATTCTAATTATGGTTAGGTTATGGTCACAGATCGGTGGTGAATCTTACATATGTGGGATTGAACCTTTCCTCTGGAAAACTGGTTTTAGTTTCTCAAATTGAAGTAAACATATTTGTTGATCACTAGTTTCAGATGTTCACACATTTACAGCAGCGGGGCGGCGTATGTGGAGTTGACTCAAAATAAACTGTGTGTGTGTTCGTGGTAAGGAATTGCAACATGTCACCCAGTGCAACTTTGTGGATCACTGATGTGTTTTTAATAGTGTCTGGACAACAACGGAGCTCTATGGCACGGAGGAAGAACATATATCAGGCTTCAGATACACACACAACACGTTGTGTATTAGTAGATGCATTCATTGTTGGTTTTGGACTATTCATGGAATTTATTGACAATATGAAAAATATAGAATATTATCTAACCAACCTCGTCTCCCCTTGCTATTGACTTACACTACCAAATACAGCTTGGAGGAAATGTAATTGATACTTGCGTTAAATTTATTCTTTCAGTCAGACAGGGTGGATGTTTGGCTGTACAAAGAACACGAGTCATGAGATTAGGGACACGGTTAACATCTCATGTCCCAGGTGTGGTTACATTTAGGCTACCAAAACACGGTGTTCATGGTTTGGGAAGCATTACGTTCTTGGTTAAAGCCATTATGTGTAGAATTTTAAAAGTTCTGACTTTGGTGCCCCCCAGTGGAGGGATCAAAAAAGACACAACTGTGATCTTGGTACACTGAATGCAACACATAGACTGCACCAACTTTCAGTGGGCTTATTTTTCAATAAAGAACGTATGCCGCCAGAATAATTTGAAACATGCTATAGAATGATCATAGAAATATTCAACATAGAGGCTTAGATATAAAAAAAAATCTACATGTCCTGTCTCATGCTTCAGCATTGACTTTTTCAATACTTAATCAAAATCCAGATTTAAACTTTAGTTTTCCGAAGCAATATTGTGGGAAAAGCATGAATGTCTTTGTCAGTGAATATTTCACAGACGTGTTCAATAACCTTTTTTTTTTTACAAAACATGTGAGCCAATGCAAATTAGTTATATATGACATAATTTGTAGGAGACAGGTTGGCCTCACTACAGTGGAACTACAGTGGAACTCAACCTAATCTGCGCAGTAATCGTCCTGCTGCACTCCACAGTCAAGTATAGTTGAACTAGTTGTGTACCATTCTTTCAGCTCTCACCATCCATGAAAACAAAGCTGCCCACTTTGTTTTATCTGCATGGCTGGAGGCACTTACACTGATTGCTCTCCCAATCATTTAAAATAAAAAAGCTACAAGAGGTGAATCATTTCAAGTGTTGTCCTTAAGTGCACCTTTCACATCCATTGTAGCCCTGTCACAAGTGCCCATGTCCAGAACAGGATGTTATAAAAGTGGTCAGCAAAGGCAGAGGTAGTGATTTGAAGTTCTCAGTTCCTTTCTGTTTGAAAATGTGTCTCATCTAGAACATTTTGTGTAATAAAATCTAATAATGCTCTTCGACTTTTGTTTCGTAAAGGCTAAAAAAAAATATATACCACATTCCAAAGTCTTTAAATGCTGAGTATTGCTCTTACTAGCAGGTTTAGCAAACTGTCAACTGATTGTTAGTACTCAAATAGGAACAAAAGCAAAGTGAAACTTCCAGTGATAAGTTCTCAAAAAATAAGTTCAATGTCAGTGTTACATTGGAATACTTTTGATTGAGAACAATACTATTACACACTTCTCTGAGATATGGCAGATACATTAAAGAGAAGAAGAAATGTGCACAATATCGCAGCATACAGACACTTCAGCAACATTTAATTTGCTTTAGTTTTGGCTCTCTGCCAAATACCAATCAGTCAAGCTGGCATACTTATGACTTTGTCTCTGAGAAATGAATTCATATATACTTATTGTCATGGAAACACCTACAAATTTCAATTTTAGCACAACTGCGTTGAGTGAAAATTGCTATTTCCTCAGTTATCTATTTTACTTCATATCCATAAATTGCAATTTAAAGGCAATCCATACAGCGTTCTGCAGGTCACACTGATTACAGAACATCACATCTGTGTCAGATGAGAGTGAAATGCAAAATAACTGCAACACAAAATCAGGTCAAGGACTTCCAGATGAAAACATCCTGAGCTTTGCTTGATGGAAGGGAGGCTTGCCAGACATATTCCACACATCAGCAGCAGAGTTGCTGAAAATGTTGACAGAATAGAAAATATCGAAGAGAAAAGAAAGTGTTCATTTGCAGTTATTGTGAATGCCAAACTCAAATAAAAAAGGTTTATAAATGAAAGGCATGAATAATGCTCGGCAAAACATTTAGTTTCTATTGGTTTTACTGGGAAATGTGCTAAAAGAAAAATAAATGTGTCTTTCGGCCTTCCTTCCAACAAATACGAAACAAGGACATTGTAGATGATGCAGACAAAGCAGATGCATCTTCTTAAGAAATGTGTCATAAGGTTCTCACTCTTACATTTATTCAGTTTTCCATTGTGCCGTTAATGTAGACACATTTTCAATCCCAGATGACAGATAAACAACACGCAGCACAAATCATGAAAAGAAAAGTAAAATGGTTCTGGCCATGTGTGACGACGGACCTACCATGTCACGGTCTGGCACTGTGCACAGAGACCGTTGGACTTTTTCTTTTAGTTAAGACTTCAGAATATCTTGTGTTCATATAGTGGATTATTACCTCCGCCAAGGCCGAAGGCCTAGGAAGGAGGTTATGTTTTCACCGGCGTTGGTTTTTTGGTTTGTTGGTTTGTTAGTTTGTCCGTTTGGAGGATTACTCCAAAAGTCCGCAATGGATTTGAATGACATTTTTTGGAGGGGTGGGGTGTGGCACGATGAACAATCCATTCGATTTTGGTGGCGATCCAGATCATGATCTGGCTTTGGGAATTTTTTTTAATAACTCCGGTCAGCCTGTGCATTAACACCACAGGCTTTAAGACATGCGCAGTGTAACTGAGACGCGTTCATGACGCGTCACCCTGCCTCTTTCCTTCTGCCTACAGAGAGAGGGACAGAGAGAGAGCAAGGGGTGGAGGGAGGGGGGGACACCTGTAGATTCGGCGTTTTTTCACATAAAAACTTAAACTCTGTGAAATTACAGTTGAGTTCGACCAAACCACACTTGGTGATTATTGGAAAGAGTAACAACGACGGTTTAGGTGAGTTTTACTTTGTTTCTGTCCAGTTTGAATGATGCTCCCCTATGTACAGCTGATCTCAACATAAACAAAAATACACGTGGATAATGGTGCAAGCTGCACAGAGAGGGAGGGCAATCGTATTTGGGCAGCTTGGCGGAGGTCTGCGCTCTCCGAGTGCCATTCTAGTAAGTTCTGTAACTCTCTGGAGGTTTTGGGTTTCTTGGATTTTGGTTTTCTGTTATATTCATTCATTCAATTGTTTTCTGTTTTATTTTGAGAAGAAGTTCACTCCTCTTGTGTCTTGTCTGGTTTTACTTCCTGCCTTAGTTTGTTTCCCGCCTTTTGTGATTGTATGGTCCACCCTGATTTGTTCCACCTGTGTTCTATCAGCCTGTTCTCCTGATGGATTTAGTCGGTGTGTTTCCCCTGTTTCTAGTTCGTCGTCGCTCCTCGTGAGTTGTTTCCCTGTCGTGAGTTTTTTTTCCCAGTATTTGAGTTTCTAGTTTACTCCTTGCGTTATTACTTTGTGGATTGGCTTTCTGCAAACTTCCTGGTGGACCAGCTGCATTTTTGTATATTGTAAGTGTTTTGTTATTAAATCATTGAATTCAACCTGCTGCCTCCTCATCCTTACCTGCATTTGGGTCCAAACCTGTTTTCCTGAAAAACCTGACACGCTGAGATAATAAAGTCCTAAAAATATGTATTTTTGGGACACATTTCCAGTTGTGCATCTTGTAGTCTAAAGTTTTTTCTTTCAAAGGTTCTCTATTCGATATTCAGAGCATTATTGTATTATATATTAATATATCATTAGGAGTAATGTCTCCCTGAGTCTCTCTCTGTGTGTGTTGGAATCAGAGATTCTCTGTGCTTTGTTGACATCGTTGGGCCGGCTGCACGTATAGTGCAAGTGAGCGTGCCCCACTGGCTAGCTCACGGCCGCCACTCTGCACTGCTTTTATACGGCGGTTACAGCTGATAACGCCGTCCTGACCGACGGTGTCACGGAAGCGTTTAACGGCCACCCTCCGGTCCCCCCCCCCGGGTTAACACTGTTAGCTCCGTCAGCACAGTTGCCTTTGTTAGCGCTGTTGGCACCGTTACCTGCAAGCCACCGCCTCAGCTGTCTCCATGTTGAGAGCTGTGTGGAGGCAATAGGATTACTTTGAATTTGAAATTTAGCACTTTTAACACACAAAGACTCCCACCTTGTGTCCATATAGGGACCCCACAATTAAACTAAGAAAGAACCATCATCGGAAAATGTTATTTCTTCTTAAAACAATTAGTTATGTAATGTCATCTGGAAAAAAACTCTTATTTTTGGAAAGTTAGTTAAATTGCATATTGTGTAAAATGAAAATGTATACTTTAATACAAATTGCAGCTTTTATCCCAAGTACAATCCACATTAGTACATAGAAGCTTATTTACTATCCTTTTGATTTAGATTTCAGTAATTTAAAGTCAACATAATTTGTGTTATATTTAAACCAACTGGTGTCATTTTGATCCCAATATGAAATGATTAAAATAAACCCACAGTCAACACTTTTTTTATTATTATTTTGTCTTTCAATTCAAAAGTAGATGAGACCTTGATCTCAGTATGACCCATCTGTTGAAATGATGTAATTCAGATTCATGGTGTTTACATGACTATGAGCACTAGATGCTACAGGCAGTTATAACACACACTGACATGTGACAGGAGGAGGTCTGTGTCTGTCTCCTTCACAATGACTGACAGAGCGCCCCGACCCCCCTGATGACTTTAAATCAGGACCCATGGCCATCATGTGATCTATCTATTCTATTTTAGGAAGCATAGGCTGTAATTGGGTGCTTTTGACGCTTTGATACATTGGTGTTTTTAAAAAAGCACTAATTAAAACTGAAAATGATATGAAGTCATTAGGATCAAACTGATTGACAAATTCCTGAAAAATTGGAATGACAGAATAAAGCACCACTGAGTGAAGTGAAAGTAGACCTCTGGGGTCTGCAGGGACCCCAGCTGGTACAGTGTGGGTTTGGAGTTACAACTGTAGATTACATAATATACTGTATTAGCCTATATATGAGCTGAGCTGGTGCACACAGTATATCAGCAAACTAATTGCCACCTTTTGAACCCTGAGGGCTCGGCTTGGCCCAGTTGGTAATCCGTCTTTACAGCAGGTCCATCATATGAGTTTAGTTAGTAACATGGCCATGTTTTTTTTTTAAAAAAAAAAAAAATGTAACAGTGACAGATTCTGTGGCCCAAATACATCTGAAGATTTTTTAAATTATGACTGCCAAGAAACACTTCTTAGAAATGTACTTGGCAGTCAGGGGGATTGAGGGGCCAGTGTGCGCTCTGCTCTGCTCTACCCATATGACTGAAGAGGAAATAAGTTATTACAATGATCTCTTGAAATATATAAACATCGTGGTGTACACATATGGAACACCAAAATACATGTTATCAAGAGCTTGTTATCCTTAGAACATTTTAAAAGGAAATTATCATCGCATTCAATTCATGATGTCTAATTATCTTTTGATATGTTTAGATATATTTTCTTTTCTTCTAGTCTGTTTTTTGTATGCATTTCATTGTTTTTATTGGATTGTTTTCCACTGTTTGGTTAGGTTTTTCTGTACATTTTGTGTACTTCTTGTTGTTGTTTAACTTTTGTTGTATTTTTAAAATTATGTGAGCTTAGATCTTTCTTACTTTGTATTTTTATTTTTATTTTTACCTGGGGGGTGGGTGGGAGGTGGTCCTTGACCTCTCCTGACACATTTCTTGTTTTATTTTTTCATTGACTGGATTTTGTGGAGTTTTATAAGATAAGATAAGATAAGATAAGATAAGATAAGATAAGATAAGATAAGATAAAATAAGATTAACCTTTATTAATCCCCGGAGGGAAATCCAGGTGTCAAGGCAGCAACAGCAGCAAACAGAGTGAAACACAGAAGAGGTACAGGTATACAAAAATGATAAAAACAATAATAGAGATATAAAAGATACAGAGTGAATGGGTGAACATAGTGTATGCAGTCCGTCAATAAATAATGCAGTATGTACAATAAATAAATGTAGTATGTTCATAAGTGCAGTCTATACAGTAGTATATAGGATGTATAGTGTAAAGTAAATGTAAAGTGCGCCAGTGGTTAGAGTCCAAGAGTCCAAGACGGTGCAGATAGATATATAGATAGATAGATATATGTGCAAATAAATAAATAAATAAAAATACATTTATTCTTCATTTAGAAATTTTTACTGGAATATTAGATACAGCTTTGTCATATTTAATAATGAGGTGAAATTAAATCATTGTATTCTTTTTTCCTTCTTCGGCCACAATAGACTTGACTGACGCGTTTACAGTTATAGAAGAAGTGTTTGAGTGATTAGACCTGCATGTAGCCTACTGCTCCCCCATTCTCATCCTCCTCCCTCCCTCTGCCATTGGTTAGCACTTTGCAGGCTCCGGGATGATGATGATGATGATGATGATGAAGGGGTAAACTCCTCGCGCGCGTCCCTCCTGCTGCGCACACACGCGCAACAAAAGTGAAGTGAAGATGCTTCTTCCCTTTCGCTCAACAGTCCAGCTCGCAAGCCATTCACTTCTTCTTCTTCCTCTCCTTCTTCTTCTTCTTCTCCTCCTCCAACCAGAGCGCCAAGCTGTCCCCTTCCCTGCTTTACAGGAGGAGGAACTTGCGCAGCCGGGCTCGGAGGAGGCTCGGAGAGGAGGAGAAGGCACCGGAGCTCCGGAGCACCGACACCACCACAACCACCCGTACAGCGCCTCCGTGGAGAGCGTATCCGCGTCTGTATCATGGGTGCGCTGACAAAAGGACGTTACCTCTCCATGACGGGCCTCCTGCTCCTTGTTTACTGCTCAGTGACAGTGGTCTCCAAAGGTAAGAGCTGGGTGTTTCTGTGTGCGTGGCTATACTTTCGGTGTCAGAACGCCTTTTTTGCCGGCAGTCTTGTGCCATATCTCCGTGGTTACGCACCAGCTACTTGCCACGTTTCTGTCGTGTTTGTAAATATGTTTGATATTTATGAAGGTTCGTGAACGCACCATTGCGCTCATTCAATGTCCAAACGTGTGTTTTTTTTTGGACTCATCCTACTGTCACTGTTTGAGCCTTTTTCTCTCTTCCATCGATGCGCAGCAGAGCTGTAGTCTCATATTGATTCATCAAGCCACTGCTGCTCACACCGGCCAAGTTCCCACACCACTGTTTATCTTTCTCATACTCCCCCCTTCAAATCGATGTTAATTGTCCCTTTTCCACTCAGTCTTTAATCATAATGAGTGCGTTTTGATGAGGAGTATAGCTTTATACTACTGGCACGCCTGTGCAACAGGCATGTCAACGCATTTTTTATTTTTTTTTGGGGAGTTATATTGTGCTGGTTCTGTGGACTGTCTTGTCTTCATTTTAACACGATCCACTCCCTGATATCATCAGCTGGGTACTACAGTGTGTCAGAGGAGAATCTATATGGAAGGCTGTTGAATTCAAAGTCCAAAATAAGAGAAGCTTAAATTGTGCCACATTGTGACACCTTACAGTGATTTTTGAAGGGCTTCTGTTCTGTGGGGTGACAGGCATTTTTTTTTTTTTTAGGGGGACATTGTGATAATTTGTTTAAAGCTATGTGCCCACATGGATAATGAACATGTTTTACACATATGTTGTATGTTACATTATATATTGATTACATTATATAGTGATCTACGCACTGTCACTGACATAGTACTTTTTAAATCTAATTCTCAAGACTTTTTATTTAGATTGGCTTTTAATACCTGGTAGCTCTGTGACATTTTTCCTGTGCTTTTTATGTACCTTTTTATGATATGTTATGGTTTTATTCCTGTTATTTCTTGATGTTAATGTAAAGCACTGTGGGAACCTTTTGGTTATTGTAAAGGGCTATACAAATAAATCGTGATTGATTGATATTTGTATTTTGTAGGAAGCCTGTTGAGGATTGGGCATCTGTCCCAGTTTAATGTAGGCTTGGTTTCACCTTGTGTGTGTGTGTGTGTGTGTGTGTGTGTCATCATGGCAAACTGTGGTCCTGGAGACGCCTACTGTTGCAGGAACCACCACAGAGGAGGTCTAGAGTACTTTGCCAGGTGTTAATATGTCTGTCTGTGGATAGATTTTGTCACATGATGACATCACAACTGTGCAAGATGCAATCAGGAAACTTTACAGGTGTGTGTAGCTGAGATCAAAATGAAGGCTGAGTTCGGAGATGGGTGTGGTCTGAGCAAAGGTGCCAGAAGTACGGGGCTAGGAAGTGGGGAATTTACGCCCTGGCCTGATTTGTTGTCGGGGCTGATGTGTGATCCCATCGATCGCAAGATGGTCTCCAGTTTTCTTTTAAAGCTTTTCTGTGGCTGAGGATTTACTGAGTTGTAGCCACTGCGTTGAAACTCACCTAATCGAAACACATGCTTGCCTTTCAGTCACATGATCATGACCGTGCCGATCTTCATCATTCACTTCTACTTCCTACTTTAACGGCTGTGGCACAGAGCCGACTCTTGTTTCTGTAGGTTATAGGTGATGTCTATAACCTGAATCTGATGTGATATCACTGTTTCACCTCTTTTGGAGCCACATGGAGTGAGCTCGCTGTATGGCAGCCCAAGTGGAGCTGAACTGAGTGCAGTAATAGATTGAGGTCACAGCATCACGACTCCATCGCACACTGCAGTCACTGAACATGGGTGAGTCCCCTGTTAGATCGAGCACAGGAACACTCCAGCTCTTTCATCTCACTGGTTGAGTCTGGTGGAATCTGTCCAATGGCTTCTGTATTATTAGTGTATTTTGCTGTGAACACCAAAGTTGCTAGGATTTTTTGAGAGTTTAGTATGAAGATTGCGTGTGACTATCGAATAAAGTATATTACTACCAGGCAGTATGTTTTTTTAGTTAATTTTCATGTAAGGGAAATAGGTGCCATGTCTTGCTGTACAATCTATAAAAGCCACTTGTAAAAATAGAGAGATGATGAAAGCAAAATCCAAAAATTAAAAACAAAACTAAATGCAGAATTACAATGCAGCTCTGCATTTAAACCAGTGGCTCCCTCCATTGTTGGCTTGTGACCACTTAACATCTTCTTGCTAGCCCCATTATCACAGGTTGCATACAGTATATTTGAGTCATGAGAAGTTTAAGGGGTACTCCAGCTGTTCATTGTTGCACCACCATGAAGTTGGGTGTTTTACAAGAGACGCATTAAAAAAGAATGGTAAAGACTGAAGCTACAGAGGCGGAGAGCCTAACTTCTAGTCCCTAGTATCCAGAAACAGTGGATTCCCATAATGCAGCTTTATGACGTCTTTCATTAAACATTCCCAGCCGTAAAAATGGCCCCATCCTTCAAAGCCCACACCTCCATTTGTAATACAGGATTTCTATTTAAAAAGTTAAAGGGATAGTTTGGATGTTTTCAAGTGGGGTTGTATGAGGTACTTCTCCATAGTCAGTGTATTACCTACAGTAGATGGCGGTCGGCACGCCGCCAGTCTGGAGGTACAGACAGGAGTACCAGCACGGGAGCAAAGCAATGTACTGCTGTGGATGGGGGGCAGCAGCAAAACAGATCTTAGACACCTAAAAAAAATCAATATCAGTTTAAGTGTACGCCATATTTAGAATATTTTCACGGCTTTACCTCGCCGTCAGACAGCCCTTTCTGACACGGAAGCCGTTATCTAGGCCCTCTTCAAAGCCACCAGACTCCATTAACAAAACATTTAATTCTACCTCTCAGAACATGGGAGTCGCTGGTCTACTGCTGCCTCGATCAGTTTGTTTGTTATAACACAAACAAACAGCATTCTGCAAGGTAAAATAACTGTTATTTTCAATGGAGTCTGGTTGTTTTTGCGAAAGCATAGATAACAGCTTCAGTTCCCAGGTCAAAAAGGGCTGTATCACGGCAAGATGGAGCGATGAAAATATTCTAAATATGCCGTACGCTTAAACTGATATTGATATTTTTTTTGGTTTCTAAAATCTGTTTTGCTGCTGCCCCCGTCCACAGCAGTACATTGCTTTGCTTCCGTGCTGGTACTCCTCTCTGTTTCTATAAACTCCAACTACTGTAGGTAACACACTGACTATGGAGAAGTACCTCATACAACCCCACTTGAAAACATCCAAACTATCCCTCTGAGTGTCAAGCCTGAACCCTAATGATGTCATCAGGGTTATAGCAACTTCACTATCCAGAACGTCACAATAAAAACAAAGATATGATTATGTCATACTGTCTTATATTAGGCCTATCTGCCTCAGAGCTGGTCTCTTTCTGCCTCCTGTGGAATTGAACTTCCCAGCCAATGTTGTCAGAAGCAAAGTCGTGGAGCTCAGCCTTCGGCTATTAATTGACAACATACAAAGGCAGAAAGAGACACTCTAGACACAAGGTTAGAAATGTACAGACAAATCACGGTGTGTTTAAGGACACCTGCCCAGGTCGAAAATATGTATGTGTGTAAGTATCTTTACCTGAACTTCATTCTTTATCTCTATTGCCAGCCAGCTCGGAGATCCACATTTACCAATGGAACCGTATTTATTGCAATAAAACTCTAAAAGGACGAGCTCGCTCTCTGTGAATTCCTCTTTAAAGTGATACACAGAGAAAAATCTGAAAACTGAAGAAATGTTGCAGTGGAAAAAATACAGCGTTTTTCATCTTTCTTGTCCTGCGAATAATCTTGTAACCTCTCAAATTTCTCTTTGTCTCTTGACCCCTTCATCGGTCCTGACCTCTACATTGAAAACCAATGATTTAGACTGTAGAGAAAAAAAGGCTGCTCATACAGGCAGATGTGCAACTTTGCTCTCTGAACGCTTATTTCCCAAAACTATGTTGTCCTGCTGTATACCAAAGGAAAATATTTCAAACAATTGTGAGTCGGATGTTCTCTGGACAGAGTTTAGGAGACAGTTTGAACTCAGACTTGTCACTTCCTTTGTCCAAAGAGGACGCCATACCAGAATTTTATATTTGGCAAACACGCCAAATCTGCCAAATTAGCTACTTAAAGTAACTGAGACTTTTTTTGTTGATGTTGCCTAAACAGACACTAGGGAAGAGCACTGGGGCCACGTGAAAAATGTATTTGAGTACTGAGAATAAAGTCAGAATACTGAGTTTATTCTGTTCGGAGTTTAACTCAAATACATTTTTCACATGTGGTCCTAATCGTCTTCCGCACAGACACATCTAGGGCTGCAACAGGAGCTTATTTTCAATTAATTGATTAACCTGCCAGTTATTTTCTTGATTAAAGGTTTTGTCTATAAAAATGTAAATAGAATAGTAGAAATGTCCATTTTAATTTCCCAGAGCATTTTATCCGAGCATTAAAAATGCAAATACATTAAGTTAATTGTTATATATGACAGAAACCCCTCACATTTGAGAAGTTAAAATCAGATAATGTTTTCTTAAAAATGACATTATTGAATTATCAAAATAGATACACTCTCTGTCCATTGACTAATCAATCAACCAATCGTTTTAGCTCTGGAGGCAGCTGCTTACAAATCTTAATCTTAATGCACCCTGAATGCTTCCATCATGTCTGCAGCAGTCAAAGTGACATCACTCTGTCTCCAGCTCCTCATGTGCAGTACAAACGCCTTCAGTGTTGCCATTTCTCTGCACGTCACATCAGTCTCAAAGGCCATAACTGTAACAATAGGTGTCACACGGACATTTCCCCACAAGGTTGACTCCGTGAACCAAACGGCAGCAAACGCGGCGGTCTGGCCGCAGCTGGACTTGACAGTGCTGGCTCGCACTCAGCGAGATTTAAGCTCTTAAGGATCAATGGTGATGTTCGCGGGGCCCCGTTGGCTGGAAACGAGACTCACACGAAGGGGGGGCGCCTCCTCCTGTGTAACACGGTCGTGAGTAGGGATGGCGTGGCCCAGAGGGAAACTTTAAAAGGCTTTTCAATCGTGTTTCACAGAACTGGTCATGAAACACATTCAGAATATTTAAGATGCGGCTTGCTGAGCAGTGATATTAGATGTGACTTTCTTATAGATCAGGTATCGGCTCTTACCATGTACCATTATCTCCTAATGAAGCCCCACTTAGAGATGCAGAAAGGCGAACTGAATGCATTGATATGTAATATCCCTTATAACCTGGCTGCTGATGAGGCTCTTGTTGATTTCATTTTGACACACAGGTGTATTTATTTGGGACTTGATGATTAATTTATGTGATGTGTGATTAAGCAAGAGAGGGGGTGTGTGTATAGAGTAAGAAAAATAATGAGGAAGGGGATTATCTGATATTTGATTGAGGATTGTTGATGTCCTCCAGTTCGTTTGCCAGTAATTCCACATGCTCTGCCGTAACTTTCCCTCGTTCTATGTATGATTATAAGTAGGGATGTCACAATACCAAAAATGTAGTAGTCAATACCAATACCAGTGAAATTCCGCAATTCTCGATACTCAATTCGATACCACAGTAAAAAAACAAAACAATAAATCCCATGAACTTCAACATACACTCCTTTTTTACTGTTTGCATACTGTTTTGTTGTGAATTCATTATTAATCCCTGATGATCCACCTCATGTTTCTCACTATAAAACAATTTTTTACAAGATTACATTTGAACACATCATCATAACGTTATAATATACCTTTGCCTAATATGCCTAATTTTTTACTGAATAGAGCTTGAATGCATCATAATGTACTCAATGCAACCTCCGTATGTTAGCTGTTAGCTACGTTATTAAGCCAAGCCAGACTGTGCCGCCCAGCAGCTGCTAAAAGCTAACAGCTAATGTTAACTAGCTCTCCTCCTGTCGATTTCAACAGATATTTTTTGTCCCAATGTAGCATTATCAGCGTCATTTTCTATCGTCCCCAGGATGATGGGAAGATATTTTGGCATTGACTTGGTACTGAAGGTACTTGGCTTGTGTATTTCCTTGTAAATGTCACTCAGAGCGGAGAGCAAAAGAAGAACTTTATTGTGCAGGGAAACTTGTTTTTATCCGTCCACATGTAATAAATGCTTCGACTTGATTTTGACTTTGTACCGGTTCTTGTGACATCCCTAATATGAATATGTTATGAGATTATGGAGCCGCTAATGTTTGCCTTGCTGTAAAGAGTGCTTGATTGCATGCATGCCCGGACCCCTGCTGGTCACCTCATTTGATGAACATTAGCAGCAAACGGCGTCTTCTGGCTCCACAGATGCACAATTATGTCTCGCTGATGTAACCATCGCCACATGGCGTGTGAAGCCGTGTCGCTCTCTTTTCTGACATGTGGACTCGTCAATTCTCCTCAGGCTTTAGTTCACCCTTGACCTTGCGCTGCAGTGCAGATTGTACCCCTCTATCTTTACTCTTCAGGTTGGGGAGGGAAGGGGGAAGAAAAGAAGAGAGACAGCAGAGTACAAAAGATGCACAAAACTGTGGTTACTTTTGTTTTCTAGAAAAAAAAATCCCAAGGTTTATTTTTTTTTGTATTATTATTTTGCTGTGTACACGGCTTTCATGAAAACAGACAAAGGTCAAATCTGTTATTTTCCCTCAGAGAAAGTAAAGGGGCTCTTATATTTTCTCTGCCTATCCCCGAATGAATCATCATAGTCAGGCTGCCGTGGGTGACAACGTACGCAGTTCAGTGCCCAGATTTACATTTAAATGAAACCAAATGGCTGTACATTCAGAAATGATATACAGTAATGATGATGGTAATAAAAGCAAAGTCCTCTTTCATATTGGACTGGCTTCTACTTGGGATTGCTGTCATTTGGGAACTTTGCAGGTACAGTCAGTGAGTTATGTCTTTGCTATGTCAAGACTATTACCTTCACATTTCAACGAGTGAATTCATCAACGTGCTGCCTAAGAGGCTTAATGTAGTCAGCAATCAGCCCTGCAGCTCATTGGGTTCTCCTTTCCGCTTTGGGGCTGAATGGTACTTAGACATTCAACTTTTTTCTAGCTACTGTGTCCCATCTGTATCTGTAGGTTTACACTGCAAAGGTTCTGGCACATTCAAAGTATGTAATAGCCTGGTTCCAAAACCTTTGTAGGTGGGATCATCTGGGGATGTCATTATCATGTACCCAAGCAAGAACAAATGGTGACAGAAAACCAAAATGGCAGTAAGAGTGGCTGAGTTTAAGTCGACTTAAACAATTTAAAAATTTTACAACACTGGTTTGTACCAGTGGGCTACGTCTGGGTCTGAAAAATGAAGCCAATGCCGAAGTGCCTTAAGCTTGCATTATTTCTAATAGCCAGCAGGGGGCGACTCCTCTGGTTGCAAAAAGAAGTCTGATTTTTTTAGAAGTCTATGAGAAAATTAGTCTACTTCTCACTTGATTTATTACCTCAATAAACATTGTAAACATGAGTTTATGGTTTCAAGTCTTCTTCAATACAGCATGATGTTCATTTAGTAAATTATGGTCCCATTTAGAGTCAAATAGACCATAAAGCAGAGGATGCTTTAGGGCGTGGCTAGCTTGTGATTGACTGGTGGCTATCACTGTGTTGTCTGGTCTGGGAGTTGTCCGTGTTGTCATCTTAGAACTTTAACCCTTTCACACTGTTTTAGTTCAAAAAAGTTAATTGAGACCTTTTTGTTCGCCTAAAAATGTCTTATTCAGTATTCGGTTGTACTTAGCTCCACCCTCTCGTGTCAATTCTGATTGCAATAATACAATATGACAACGGCCAAAAACCAAGATGCTGACAGCCAAAACGCAGAACTTAAGCCTTCAAAACGGCAAAGAGGGTTAAAAGAGAAGATGTCATATCATTGGGATACAACACGTGCAGTAAAATCTGGTCTGCACTCGCCGAAATTGAGCCAATGGCTACACAAGACCACAGTTGATTAAAGGTGAGGTAGGCAGTTTATCTATTGTACCGTTGGACAAAAAAAATTCCATAATAACCTTTCAGGATATTGTAATACAAGTGGTACCACAGGGTTGGCAGTTTTCTGGAAAAGGAAAAAAAGCCCCCCGCCAATATCGGCAAAGTGTTTCATAGATGGAAAGAAAATGTGAATAATAGTTTAGCCTCTGCTAACTGTAGCTGTCGAGATCACGCGGAAGGCTAAAGTATTAGAGAGATGGAGAGAAAATGTTGCTAATAGTCTATCCTTCTGCTTGCCGAAGTCATGAACCATGAGCAAGCCCGAAGCTGCGAACAGAATGCTAAACTACTTTCTCTCCATCTCTGAAACACTTCGCCAATAGTGTCAGACTTTTGATCAGTCTGTTTTCCTTTTTTGGTTTGCTTTGCAGTGTAGGCAGTTGTTGCCAATCCTGGAATAGCAACTTTTCCTGCAGGATATTCCACCGTTGCATGAGGGTTTCACCATCTGAAGGGATGTGCATGTGCATCTGTAGAACAGCCAATAGGAATGCCCTCTCTCTGTAATTACCTCTGATTGGCCAAAGTCTCCTGTCACGGGGTAGATTTTTTAAAGCCTGAAAACAGAGCAGTGATGAAGAGCAGAAGTCTAGTTTTGTCTCAGAACACTTGAATTACAATATGCTGAAATGTTAGTAGGGAACTTTTGCCCAATGATGCCAAAAATGAACTGCCGGCCCCAGCTTTAACAGACAGCCAAGAAATTTGAGAAAGGATTAATCGTTATTTCTTAAGGCAAAAACACAACACATTCCAGCTTCTCAAATGTTTTGTATCACTGTAAATTGCATATCTCAAGGTTTTTCTTATTTCGTAGTTATTTCTTGACCTAGTTTGACCAAAAACTGTGAAAAAGGAAGTCATAACTCAAAGTGTATTTACTAGCAGTTTTCAGGGATTTCAACCACATCTCAGTGCTCCTCAACAGATGGAGTTTGCTCAGAGTGAGGAAAATCATGAGAAGCAGTTCAAAGCTGCAGAAAAAGCTAGTACTGTAAGTAGACTTTGAGTCTAGATTTAAATAGTCTAGACATGATGTCACCAGTAGCCTAGATGAATATGAATGAGGATCTCTCACCATTTTCTGCAATTTGATGGACCAAATGATTAATCAAATAATTAAGAGGATCATCTGCAGATTGAATAACGAAACTATTTGTTAGTTATAGCTCTACAGAAGCCGAGATATTTCAGCCACTGCATTTGTAATGACTCTGTAATAATGACAAACAGCATCAAATACTGACATTTTAGAGATCTATGTTCTCTTTCGCTCCTTCATCCTCAACTTTGTCATTTCCAAAGAATCATCGTACTATGGGGACTATTTTTCACAATTCCTCTGAAAATGCTTGAGTCATGATGGTCTAATCTGCCCTGGATGAACACTGCAGCTTCCGTTTTTACTTAATCTGAGGGGACGGCAATCAGGACACGATGAGAAGGCCCACTCAGTCACAGTGCTAAATCATGTAACAAAGCTGCAGATACCCTTCATCCATCTCAGTCAGGAGATTCAATCAGTTGTGCTCTTAGAGCCACACGTCTTCATTCCACAGTCCTGTCTAGACTCCAGCCAAGTAGCTTTCTTTTTAAATATTGCAATCTTTGTGTGAGCCTTGAGTGAAATATGTGGGACATTTTTTTTTATTTTATTTTGTGTTTTTCTTTTCAGCACTCCCTGAAGATAAAAAAACAGTTGAGATTAAGATGTGGTAGACGGAGAATTCACTGTACTGTATAATGATGACAAAAAAATACTTCAACCGGGTTAACTGTCTTTAGCTGTCTAAAAAGAGCTATAGAAAAGAGTTTATAGAAATCTGTATTCATATTTCATGTATTCATTTTAGGCATTTAGCTGATATTGTTACATAAATGTAGAGTGGCAATGATCCAATTTTAACTTAGTCTGCGTTGTTCAGTGTGCACATAGCCAGTGATATGAAGAGTAAGGGTCAAAGCAACAGCTTTAAACAGCAAAGTAAAATACAGTGTGTTGTAAATATCCATGTAATATTCATACATCATAAATAATAGATAAGAACTGTGGATACAAATTAACAGCAAAGTAGAAAAAATATATTTTTTCTATCTCTATGGGTGATGCTACTTATTTTGCACAGCCACCTAAATACACACATAACTGTGGTATACAAAACTACTTAAATATTCATAGCTATTAATTGAACATCATCTTGATTTCTGTAATCTTTGAAGATTCTTACATGTGCTCTAAATAAACACATTTATTGCCTGCAAACTGTAATTAATCACACTTGTACTGCGGAGCAATTACTCTCAAGCATCTGCACGAGTCGAACGCG
>CAKAOI010026448.1:0-25678 GCA_916701655.1 Sebastiscus albofasciatus | reverse complement strand
TTCATATTGTTCAATTTGAGCAAAGAAACGTGTCATTTCTAGCCACCATCTTTGTTTGGATTGAGGTAAAGAGAAGGTTATCCAAGGTTTGAGGAGTCTTTCAGAACAGCTAGTTTTTCAAACAATGCTGGTTATGTTTCTGTGATAGATGATTAGCTTTGACGTCAGTGTCCATGTCACATACTGAAACCTTAGTGTCTTGAATATTAGCTGCTAAACGGTGCTTAGAGAGATATTTATTTCATCCCCGGAAGACATAACAGACCTTTAGAAGCAAACAAGAAGGGCAAACATTTCTCTTTTTTTCTGGTCACAGACAGAAAGAAACCAGATGGAAATATCTTTGGTTACAGGAAGAACAAGCCCTGAGTGTTTCTGCCACCGTATATATGTGTGTGTATGTGAGTGTGTGCGTATGTAGGAGGGGGGTTTGGGGGGGTGTTATTGCTGAGGGCAGAAAATCAAAGGGAAGAGAAAACAATACAGGCTATTCTCTCCATTCTCTCCCTTGGTGCTTCTCAGAGACCGGCTTCTCTGCAGAGATGTGCCGCCTTCTCTTAATATTTTCTCCCTTATTATTATTGTTATTTTTCATGCCTGTATTTTCTTCTGTTTTTCCTCTGTGTTTGTATGTACCACAGATTTCTCCTCTCTCGCGGTCTCTGTATCTCTCTCGTCCCTCTGGAGAAAACGACTGAAGCTGTCTCCGCGCACTCAGCGGTTTGTAAGAGAATGCTGCTTGTGCCTGTAACTTAAAACGGTGCCTAAAGTGAAAGGAATTAATAGTGACATGCCCCCAACACACACGCAGATGGGCTAAACACACACACAAACATCTTCTACGGCTCATTTAGAGCATCCACATTCAAGTCATGCCCCCCTTGTAACTACACATCCTTGGGTAGACGTTCCTGCTCTCAATACACTTCATCCCGGCCCGGATAAACTTGTCATCTTGTAAAATATCCTCAATATCCTCGTCTGACTTTGACTGAGTCCTCACTCCATCATTCTCTCACTCCATCAGCATAATGTGACTTTTAAAAGAAGAAGAGGAGGAGGAAGAGGAGGAGGATGAAGGGTGGAGTTCTCATGGACAGACTGGTTCCTGTTCGACCATTTGTGGCTTCCATTAGCCCGGCCCATGCAGCCTCGCTGCTTTCACACTACATTTCCCTTCATTCACTTTAACACTCCATTGGGTCTCAAAAAGAAAGGGGGTGGGGTGTAATTGCATTTTGAGTGATGTTTGTGTCATTACCTTGCTTCAAAGTCAGCGACAACAACAACAATTTAGCGACGTGCGCTCAGCCTGCCTTAAAAGTCGCAGCTGGCAAATAGGCGCGGAGATGGTCTCAACCGAAACATGAAGACTGTGGGAGTCACTTTCAACAGATCTTCATACGGATCACACGTCCTCTTCGGTCGATTAAAGGTGAATTGAAATTTTAATTCTACTCACTTTTTGTGTAAAACAAAAATATAAACTATGATGATATTGAGCAGATTTTTGGACGTTTTTGGAAACAGCATCTAAGGTGCAAACCTCTGGATGGGCGTTTCCCACGGCAGCGGTTGACTGACATTTGAGAGCCAGCGTTATTAGGAGACGCGTTGTCAACTTCCGTGGCACGCTAATGACTGGAGCCCCCTGTATCGCCTTTGATAAAAGCCTTTTATCCCCTTTTTCACACAGCTTTGATTATGTACCATTAGCAATTCAAAAAATTTGAAAATCACAACCCATCCACAGCACTCCAGATGTTACCCTGTGAAATCAGGACACAGTGTGACAAACTCATTTGGAATTTATGTTATGTATTTTTAGTTCCCGCCCTCTCAGATATTGCACCAATCAAATTACAGTAATTACATTGTCAGTTACTAAAATTGAAATGTCAGCTGTCTAGACAGCAACATTTCAATTTTATGTTTTGTGATTAGTCCACAGTGTTCGCAGTACTGTCTAGTGCATCAAGAACCTTCCTTTATAGACTACATAATATGTTGATTGTACTTATTATATGTTATATTGCATGTGACATCCGAATGCTTTTACCTTATTCTACTTGAATGCTGCACTTGTTTTGTCCCTTGTGATTGTTATCATTTGGCTCGTTGCTACAATGGAGATCGTAGCTTATTCCACCACTGCTCCTATTATAGATGCTTCTGATGTTGAAAAGATTCCCCATTGGCATGATGTGATGCACAACATTTTAATGGCTATGTCTAAGCTAGACTCTATTCATAAGCCAAGCAGACTCCAGCAGTTGCATAAACACAGCTGTTGTTTGTTTATGTTTACAAAGGCTGTGCGAGTGCAAATTGTTCCTCAGTTTCAGATTCAAAAGATAATAAAATGATGCGCTCAATTTCTACTCCAAAAAAAGCTGCGGAGCGCTGACCAGAAATAGACTGCTGTCTGTCAGATTAATGAGGGAGTCGTTTGCCAAGGCAAGAGATGCTCAGCTGGACTGACTCATCAAATAACCATATTCCAGCCCAACACACAGTCAGAAAGTCAACAATCATCTTATTGTTTTTACGTCCTCCATTGCCAAGTTGCAGGGACGAGCATCATGCAGCAACACGGCAACCTGGCACTCGTCCTCGTTACAGTCTTAGAATGTATATAAAGATGGATGACGCATCTCAACTTCCTCCCACTGTACAGAAGTGAAGCCAGAATATCTTGGATACGGGAGCTGCCATCTTGAGATTTTGAGGTCATTTGGAACCAGAGTCTGCGCAGTAATGATAGGGGTCACCTGGCTGAACCAATCGCGAACCAATCATGACGTCTCACTCCCTTTTATAGCATCAAATAACTAATTCAAATCAAACTTCCAGAGAAATGAACATTTGAACATACATCAGCGTGATAAGAACTATCTAAAATGACAGAAATCATCTTTGGGAAAATCTTATTTGATGTGTACTTTGACTTTTTAGCTTGGCCCATGTCCCATCCAAGCCCCCAGGAAGAGCGCCAGGCTTTGAGGCAAATTTTAGTAGTGGCTGAACGGCAGCACGGAAAGTGACCCTTTTTCTTTTTAGATAAATCAACAAACAACGAACACTTGAATATCCCTTATTTAAATCATAAGGTCCTAAAAGTTGTAAAATGCACTAATAGCTGAAACCAGAGTTATTTTCCTTCCTCCGTTCATGTGAATGAGACCCAGACCGAGGCTGGAGCGAGGGCTGGAAGGTGGAGTTAAAGGAAACGCTACTGTGCCTGCTCTATTGGCCCAATGGATGCGTAAGATCGCCAGATGATCCGGGTACTTTCTTACTCGGAAGTCGAGCCATTTTGGCTTCATGCACCGCTGAGCAACTCTCATAGGAATGAACAGGAGACTGCCTCCAAAGCTGTATACAGTTCTCTTTATACCGCCATGGTCCCATCCACTAACATGGAGGAGGCGGGCTTTATGATCTATACTGCAGCCAGCCACCAGGGGGTGATCAAGATGTTTTGGCTTCACTTTAGGGGAGCTGTCATGTCGCCCATCTTTATATGCAGTCTACGGTTACAGTCCATGTCCGTGAGCTCATACTGTGTTTGCAATGTGTCTGCAACATGCATATGCGAGCATGTGTGTGTATGCTTTCCTCTGTTTGAGCATGCTTTTGCTGTGCTGTGCTGTGCTAATCTGCTCAGACAACAGGACCAGCCGTGTCCAGAGGCTATGGGCTAAGGACAGGAGGACCTTGACAGCGCTGAATCTGTGAGAGCGTAAGGATGCCTCCGTCTGCACTGCCTGGTCGGCCTCTCTCACCGCGTGACTGTCAAGACAATTATGATTGTGCCCGTAGCGCAGAATTAGATAAAGAAGGCTTTGGGGGAGACAAGTGCCTGAAATGTAGACAACCATCTAATGTGCAAGCTCAGAAACAAAGTAGCAGCGACGGGAGGTGAGTCAAATTTTTACGTTTAGAATAAAAAAAGACTGACATCAAATGGAAGACAAGACGAGGCCTAATTGAGTGACAGGACGGAGAACAAGATAGCAGCATGACAGTAGTGGAGAGATAGCACAGGGGGAGATAAAAAAGGAGAGCGAGGGACAGAGAGAGAGCGCTGGAGAGATATGGGCAGCCAGCCAGTGGTGGCTCTGGAGGGAGTCTGGGATTACTGGCGGTTGAACAGCACGTCAAGCAGCTGGTCAGTCCGCGCCATTTGCTATATTGGCCTTAAAGCACTGCTGAGATGAAAGCCTCCCACAACCCCAACCCTTATACACACACACACACACACACACACACACACACACACACACCTCCATATGCCATCCTCTGAGCACATGCACCTGCACTCCTGTGGCTAAAAGGCAACTACAATTATCGCATAATAGATCTTTGCCCCATTGCTGGAACCGAGCCACCTGGATATCAGATGAACTAAACTTCTTCTGCTTCTTCTGTAACCCAGAGCAAGCGAGGGCGAAAAAAAACGCAGACATTCGATGGGTCAGTCAGTGCTTGAAGTGGAAAAAAATAAGTGCCAGTACTCTTATTATCATGTTGGCGTGTGTATCGGCCGGTATATCAGCAATCTCTTGCGATTTATTCCTATTTATGCATTATTTCTTTAAGCATCTTCTATAGTGCGCCTGTAATACTCCAATAATATGCCAACTGAAACAGTTATTGTGTTATTTGTAGCCTGTACCATTCAGGTTTTAGGTGCAGTGTCCCAGTCAGGATGCTCCTACATATTATACAGCAGGATAAAGAGACACATTCTCAATTTCTACAGTGAATAAAAAGTGCCAGGAGATATTGGATTTGGGTCCTCCCCTAAGAAAATTTGAAATAAATAAAAATTGACTTAAAGGGACTATTTGTAACTTTCAGAAATGCTTATTAACAGCAACACCTGTGGCTGTGAAATCAACGAAAGTCAGCGTCGAGCTCGCGCATTCTCGCTCTACATAGCCATGAACGAGCATCGCTCAAAACACTGAGGCGACACACGTCAGCTAAAACCACAATATCACTCTATAGTTCAGCTGCTTGGCAGTAATGTTAGCTGACCAGACGGAGGTCTCTCCATGAATCACTGCTGATCCTAGTGTTAACTTTTCCTGCTTCAGCCTCCAGGAAGCAGCAGGACTCCGCAGCCAGTAACGTTGTCTTCTCCACCCGAAGCCAGAGAGAACAGGGGAGACACCGGCACCCGGTCGGTAACAAGACGATAACGTTTCTTGTTGCGGAGCCCCGTCATTTCACAAGACATGGAAAACCTCTGTTGGTCTGGAGGAGCTGCAGCATTTATTTCTGCACAATTGCCACTGTACATTCACTAGATATTCTCAGAGCTAAACTGACTCTTCTGCAGTGTGTAGTAAGCGCGCGTTCACGTCTAGAGGTGGAGGGAGTACGCGAGAACACGTGAGTGAAGGCAAGCAGGCAGAGGAGCAGTGACTTAAGCCACATGCGAGCGCGCATATGCGAGCGTACATGTGTACCGACCCGGTACATTTATACGCTTAAAAAGTTACAAACAGTCCCTTTAAAACTATGTAATTTTACATCATTTTGGACCATTATTATTACTAGTTAAATGATTATTGTATTATTTACACATATCACAGCCTTTGTCTGAACATTTAATTCTTCTGGAAATGTTTGCCCTAAAAGAGCAGATTCAAGGTTCAACGTTTAAATAATGTTTCATTAATTATTTATTAATTATATTTGTTCACAAATAAAAAAAAGTTAGTTTGCGCCGCAAATACGCAGGTGCAATGCTGTTACGAATCTCCATTCAGAATCTTCCAGAGAACCTGATATATGGAGAGGGCAGAAAAGAGTACCGGCAGCTTGTTTCAGTACGCAAAAAAAAGTCACGATACACCACAGAGTAAAATAAAGAAGTGCCGATACTGCATACTGGTGGGTACCGGCTCACTTCGGGCACTGGGGTCAGTCCAATATTAGCAGTCCACATGGAGCAGAAATCACATGCATCAACCATAATAGCTCTCATTCATCACCATGCTCACTGAGGAAGACCAACCTTATGCATACAGCGCTCCCTGCCAAAGACTTATGGCTCGTTGTCAGTGCGAGGGGCACTTCATAGATTAGATTCATCACTGACCTCATCAAGTGCGCAAAGAAAGCAAATTGCCTGAAAATGTACAATGTTTGTCATTAGCTGACACATGACCTATTTTCCACCCCCTCTTGTCACTCCCTAATTTGAAGCATCGATGCCGCGGGCCGCCACACAATGCACAGAAATGCAACAGCGCTGCTCCGCTGAGAGCGCGCACCGACTTGTATCTAGACAAACAAATCGATAAGCAGTCCACTCTGTTCCATTATCGGGCGGAAAAGTTAACCACCAGCACCAACAGCGGGAGCACAGCAGTCGTGAGGGAGAGGAGGAGGAGGAGGAGGAGGAACAAAACGATATGAATTCCCAATTCATTTGAGAGCAAACACTCGCACTGGCATCTTATTGATTGAGGACAAGTTGGGTGGAAACTATTAGTGTTTTAATGCTGAATTCAGCAGGGCTTTCTCTGCAGTGGCACCACTGCCTCTGCCAAAAATATCTGCCATGGCATTAAAGTTTGACCTCAGTTCCATCGGAAGTTCGCTCCAAACTTCAGATGAAACTTTGAAAATGGATGTGATATTTCTCTCCTGTGTTCAAAAGCATGTTGTCTCCAAGGTTGTACTTACTGTAAATATCAAGAGGGAAGATTTGTTTCAGACCATCTGTTGTGTATTTCCTTTTTTCTGCGTTTGATTTCATATAATCGCCTATAAACGCAACATTCATTCTGGAACGACTCCATGACAACAGATATTGATGCGTTGTTTCCCTACAGAAAGGTACGAGATGTAGCATAAAGAAAAAAGCCTGCATATAATATTCAAATTAGAAAGCTTCATAATTTGAACACTGTGATCTAAGTAAGGTAAAGGCTGCCATTTGCGATGTTGCAGCCTCTGTAGCAGAGGTCATTGCTAATCAGCCAAACCAGCAGGGGCATATAATCTCTCTCACCTACGCAGGGCTTCTGTAGCTGGCACATATATTTCCCAGGCTCTTACTCCCTCATTACCTGCCTCCTTCTCCCTCTCTCTGCCTTTTTTTTATAAACACAGTCTCTCGCTTCTCTCAAATATTCGCTGGTGTTTCTATTTTTACCAATCTAACAAGGTTGCTTGGTCACAGAGGACTGTGGGGAGCGGCGGAGGAAAGAAATGTTCGCTGAGATCGAAGATGCAGACACGCTAGTTCTGTTACGCCGGGCCCCAAGAGCAAAGGGCCCTGGGGCTGAATGTGGAGCCCCCCCGAGATGGAGGGAGATTGGAGAAAAAGAAGACAGAGCTGTAGTAGCGATAGTTAGACAAACTCTTAACCTCGAAGACAGATGAAAAAAATCGGCCGGGAGCTGAGCGAATATGAAAAAAATCAGGGTTTAAATCAGGGTTGTGTGGAGTCATTTGGGGAAGAGAAGTTGAATCTTTGACAATTCAAAAAAGGAAAAATAAGGCTTTGATGTACTGAATAAAGAGCAACTAGTTAGTAACTATTTGAACTGGTTGTACCGCTTCACCTTGTTAAATTTAACCAGATGCATCAGTTGATCTGATCATTGTTTTGGATTTGTGTCATCCTTGAATAGAGCAAGGCCAGATGTTTCCCCGTTTCCAGTCTTTATGCTAAGCTAACTGCCTCCTGGCTCCAGTTTCACATTAAACGGACAGATATGAGAGTGGTATCAATCTTATCCTACTCTCTGCAAGAAAGACTACTCTGTTATGCAGTATACATACAGAAGCTAGATAAAAAATAACACCCACTTCAAATGATATCAGCCGATTGAAAGGGCAATATCAGCGGTTATCAGACCCATAGATATGGATTAGAAGGGGCCTGCTTCACCTACTAGTAGGTTCAGAAGGCCGTTATCATCTATTCACATGGTCGACGTAGTGTAAGGTGCGACAAAGTCAGTCTGGAGGTCAGAGTGAGTGGGTGGGTGGGTGGATGGATGGATGTGTCAAACAAACACAGACCGCTGTTCATGTCCCATGTGAAACAAAAAGTTATCGTTGACTTATTTTACCGTACTTTTGTTATGTAACTTGCGTACTTAACCAATACCAAGTTATTAATTAACAAGTAGGGCTGTCAAAGTTTACGCATTGACGCAAATTAGTTTTAACGCCACTAATTTCTTTAACACATTAACACAACTTGCAATTTTAAGATTGTAGCGGGCTAAGTTTTAAGATACTGAAGATACTGGTATCATATGAAACTATAAAAACCTCATGAATCCAATGGAACCATTAGTGTCATACTAGCTTGGCCAAAGGCTAGATGTTAAATAACACTCCAAACTTGCACTAAATTTTGGCAGGGAAAAACTGGCCTGGCCATTTTCAAAGGGGTCCCTTGACCTCTGACCTCAAGATATGTGAATGTAAATGGGTTCTATGGGTACCCACGAGTCTCCACTTTACAGACGTGCCCACTTTATGATAATCACATGCAGTTTGGGGCAAGTCATAGTCAAGTCAGCACACTGACACACTGACAGCTGTTGTTGCCTGTTGGGCTGCAGTTTGCCATGTTATGATTTAAACATATTTTTTATGCTAAATGCAGACCCTGTGAGGGTTTCTGGTTGATATTTGTCATTGTTTTGTGTTGGTAATAGATTTCCAATAATAAATATATTCACACATTGTCATAAAGCAAGCATATTTGTCCACTCCCATGTTGATAAGAGAATTAAATACTTGACAAATCTCTCTTTAAGTGTGATTTAGTTGCGATTAATCACGATTAACTATGGATAATCGTGCGATTAATTGTGATTAAATATTATAATCGATTGACAGCCCTGTTAACAAGCATACTTAATTAAACCCAAACCACAATATTTTCCTAAACCTAACCAAGTAGTTTTGTTGCCTAAACCTAAAGTTGTGAAAACTAGATTTTGACACAAAGCTACAAAATTAGCTAATAAAACAGAACGCACCTTAGTTGAGATTGTACCTTGCGAATTCCCTGACGAATTAATTCAATTACCAAAACCAATTCACATACACTGAACCTGGGGCTGTAGGGGCCCTTCAGGTTTCCGGGGCCTATAGGGCAATTGCCTGCTTTGCCGAGTTGGTAATCCAGCCTTGGGGTCCAGCAAGGTTTAAATTCAGCTCTGAGACAGTTTTTGAGATTGTAGTTTTTGTTTTTTGTATTCATATACATTATGTTTTGGGAGTTTGCTGTTATTTTGTCCATTATTCTAAGAATACTCATATTCACGTTCTTGCTGAGAGCTGCTAAAACCAGCAAAAAAAATGCTTAGCCGAGCTTGGCATAAAGATTGGTAACAGGGGGAAACAGTTAGCCTGGCTCTGTCTAAAATAGGTAATAAAATCCACCTACCAGCACCTCTAAAGCTCACCAATTAATGCATTATATGTCAATTAATTTGTGCAAAAAAACGATTGGTTAAAATGACACTTACATTAAGTTACATGGTATTTTGACGCAGTGGCAATATACTGTATGTATATCACTGCCTTAGTGATATATTGTCTGTGTATAAGATGACTTTCACAGACTTGAGACTGTGATAGAAAAATACCGAAACCTTATTTAAGTTCAAAGTATCCACACCGTACGTGGTGATAATTTCATTTTTTATAGGAATACTGTGCACAGCCGGGCTTTGAAGGGGCCAGGTCGTATGAAATACAATACTTTCCTATTTACATAGCGGTCACACACAGTCCATTTGATATAGTCCACTGGCTTCCATGTCATATGAATAACTCATGCTCAGAGGAGAGGAGCAGATGTCAATGCGTGTTCTGTCTGTCAGACATGGAAACCCATTCAAACCTATTTAACTGTGCTTTACATTATATCTAGTCAGCAAAAAAAAAAAAAAACAGGAGGGGCTGGATCTGGGAAGGATAAATTATTCAGTGCTTTAATGAAGGTGCGTCGGGGTAAATTTGCTCTGTAAAATGGTGCGTCCCCGGGAGAGGAAGTTCACTGAATGACTTGGGACAAACAGAATAGCTGTAAGGTCATAGAATATCAATATTAATAGATGTAAAGCTACAGAGAGCTGTACTATTCCCCAAAGGTTAATACTACTGACAGGTTACATGACACGACATCCATACAGTCTGTCTCGGAGAGGGGAGGGTTGGATTTAAAGGTGCCCTCTCTCTGTGGCGTTATTCCATCATGGTGACAACCATTGCCCACGGCCAATTACATCCTAAATAGACAGTATGAGTGCTCACAGACAAAAGCTGCTAGATGTTTAAATTACATCCAGATCATTTACCATGTATCCCAGATTTCCATATGCTTTTCCAAAACATTTGCAACCAAAAACATTTTTTTATAATGCTAGTGGGATGGCAATGTCGGTCGGTCTACCACTTTTGTATTAGTTTCAATGAATGGATGAAATTCTATACACACATTCATGATCCCCAGAGGATGACTGTTGGGCGACCACCACTTGATTTCAGTGAATCCGTTTGTCCGAGTTGCTGCTGTCGATGCTAAAAAACTCCACAAGCAGCTCTTTTATATGCTTGCTGTGCCACTGAGGCAGAAAAGAATGGACACGAATTGTTCACTTCAAGGAGAAAGAACAAATCAATTATCAGACAAAAGACAACTGTGGATGGCTTCAATCACTCTGAAAATCATAGTCATAATCATCACAGTCTGTAATCCAGGTCGGTTCAGTTTAGTTCCACATTTAGATATGCACAGCTGGAAAATGACACTCTATATACGGACTGCTCATATTAACTTTGATTTCACCAGCATCTATACTTTATAATGGGTACAGTGTAGATATATTGTTTTAGAATTAAACTGTTCATTTCCTATCGAGTGAGCTTTTCCAAAGGATAATACCAGTGTAATTTCACTTGCTTCCTATCACCCTTAACGCATGACAAGACTAAAGTCGCTGATGTATTTGCAGTCGAGCCTCATTACATTTTTTAAATGAGCACAGATTACATATGATTATGTTCCTCCACCACAAATTAAATTATGTGAAAAGGACAGGAACTAGAGACGCCCTTTTCTCTTGAAGGCCATGGTCCTAATTCCTCCTTATTTCCTCTCTCAAAAGTGAAGATGCTGCCGTGAGTAATTTGTCATCTTAAATAACACTTGTAGTACTGTTTCATTTCAAAATTAGCTTCTTTCTGCAGGGACTGGATTTGGTGAGATTTAGTGTTTTCTCACTCTGCATGCAGTTTTGTTTTGGCTCTTCGCTGCCACTGGAAGCTCACTAACGGTGTGAAATAAAGTCCAAAAGTGAAACGGTAAAAAAGATGAAAATGCACATCTCACATCCTCACAGGTGGAGGATGAAGGAAATAGAGTCTGCACGCTGTCTATACTGCTCCCGATGTGTATTATTTCTCAACACCACATACAGGTGATACTCTTTAGGAGGCAACTAAAGATGTGTAAATGCTTTAAAGTCCCCTGAAATGGAAGTTAGAGCATCTCTAACTGCTGTACAGTGACGTTTCTCTATTTAGACGGTTTACATTTACAAGAGGGATTTAAATCAAATCATTCGCATTTGATGGGGCCGCTAAAAAGTGGGCGGGCTTAACCTGGGCATACACTGTAGGATTGAGGATTGATTTGAGCCGCACTACTCATTTTGGAGAAGGACCAGATTTCAGCTTCGTCAGATGTTGTTTGCCGTGCTGTGTACAGGGGGGACTGAGGACCGATTAACTCCTCCCGACCAGCCGTTGGACAGTCGGATGAATTTCTGTCATGTCAGAAATTTTGGCACAGTTGAAGCAGAGCCACGAGCTGATTCCTCAACGTCAATGCCTTTTTTCTACTTTCTTTCGAGTAATCAGAGCGTAGCTATCAGGATAACAATGTACAATAGATACAGTAAAACGTAGCTAGCTTACCTCCAGTTCTCTACTGTCCACATCTACCTACAGTGGCCACCTGCGAGTCCACATACGTGGTGCCTCTTGTGTACGATCGACTCATACAGTAGGAGTAGATATTACACAACAACATTTCTAAAATCGTACAGTGTATGCCCAGCTTTAGAGTTTAGCTCGATATGGAGCTATAGGAGCCACAGAGCAGAGGATTGTTGGCTCCACACACACACCCTCCCTCACCTTTTGTCAGATCAGGCGGAGGACGAGGGAGAGATTAAAGGGAAACTTTGCAGATTTTCACCCGGCTGGTTGGTAACGTTACTGCAGCGTATGCCGTAGATGCAGATGAACAGCGCCCGGAGCCCCCCGCCAACCCACTGCAAAACTACACCGTGGTCATCCAGTGGACAGCCACTGCATATACTGCCGCGCTGCAGTGACACAGAGTCCGCTGATATCTAAAAAACACATCTCGTCCTGCCTCTTTCCATATTGCTCTGTTAGCTACTTCGATCAAAAGAAGGTATATTGATTCGATCCACAGATGATAGGCTAGCTGGTCGCCAAAGTCTCATTTGATTAGATGAATTTTTGTAAATGCCCCTAAGTGCAGGATGAGTCCTCAAATATTTGAAACCGTTTACAGGAAGAGAAAAGACAGGGATTTTGATGTAAAAATACTCTGATACTGTTTTTTTCATATATTTTCCACATAACAAGAGATAAACAAACAATCAACACAGGGACACGGTCCCCAGTTTCTAGAAATACTAAACCATAGGTGAAAAAATTCCTCAAGACAGCAATGTGATTATTTTTCTTTCTGGTAGATTTAACACTAGTGATGAAACTCTGAATAAATACATTGGTGGACTGATAGCATCAATAGGAAAATACTCATATAAACGTGTGCTGTTCTTTAACTATGTATAGCATGCCAAATATAAATCTTGTTATCCAACAAGAAGTGTGAGTGTTTGCTATAACTTATACAACATGTGCTGTTTTTGTTGCTTGGCAACAAAACCCTGGTATGGATCTGTAACAATGAAGCGCTGACCTTCTACTAACTTGACAGTTGTCTTTTAAGAGGACGTTAGGACCAAAAGTGGTTGCTATGGTAATTGGATTACTTTTGCAATGGCACATAAAACCCCGTAATACTACAAATATGGAAACCAGCCCCATTCCAGACAACACATCAAATCACCACTCTGATATGCAAATACGTTGCTACATCTTTTGATGGTCTTCCACTTCACAAACCATATGGTGCTAATGCATGTCTTGTGGAAGCGTTCTATCGGCTGGCTTCATTTTTTCTTATCCGTTTGCCCTTTTGAAGCTGCGGCTTCACATTGTACTGGATGGTCTGTTTTCCCTGGTGGTGAGTCCAGCTTTGTACCTGATAAGAAGTGCTGTGTTCCTCCAGGATAAGCTGTCTGATGTGAGAAAAGCTTAGTATCCTGGAATACATCCATTTCCTCGGGAAACACGCTCACATTCATGCACACGTGCATGTGTGCCAGTGGAAACGGACGTACCTCATCCCATATGGCGAGAGGCTGTAACTGACTTCGGATCACCAGGCTCAGCTACCAAATGAGCCAATCACAACAGCAAGCTGTCACCGGTGTGCTAATGGCACTGTCACATCAAGGATGTGTCTTACACTGGGGGAATATTTTGATTCAACACCCTCACCTTTTACTAACTTCGCTGTGACCTTTGTGACCCCTGACTGTGGCGGTAGATGCTCAGAGACAAAGGGCACTGATAAGCACTAATCTTAATTTTACTTGGAGTCTGCAAGTCAACAAAAGGCTGTTCACATGCCGCGTTTTTGTGCCCTCAAATCCATTGTTGTCGATGTAGATGCACGGAGGGCACGCTTAAATAGGGTCAGCAGCGCTTTTAGACGTCTCCGTTTTAAGGGGCTTGAACACGGCGGAGTAGCGTGGGCGCTTGGCATGAACGTAGAAAAAGTTATCCGTTTTAAAAGTGTAAAATGTATTAGTGTGGGTGTAGCCTCAATCTTTGACATAGGTAGTGCGGATTAGTTGTGCCCTGGGCTGTCTTTTATAGTATATCAGCTTAAACATTGGATGAACTTTTAGCAGCTTTTTGCAGTTACGTGAAAAAAAAAAAAAAAATCTTTCTCCATTCCAGTGCATACAGTAACATCAGCCATGTACGCACCACGTCTGCTGCTTTCGTCTCTTGTCGTATCACAGCGGGAGAAAAAAAGGCTCCCTCTGGTCCCCTGGGGCATCGCTGTCAAGGACACCTGTCTGCTGCTGTGATTCGCCGTGTTCTACTGCACTCCAGTCAGCACGCTGCCTGATTACATAAAACACTGAACGCATGAGAGTGTCCTACAGCAGGATGCCTAAGGCTTCATGTTGTGCAGCGCCCACCCGAGTTCCCCTCTCTCTCTCTCTCTCTCGCTCTCTCTCTCCTGTCCCAGACTCTCTCCACCAGCTGGCTGCTCATCTGTCTCGCCCTCTACCTCTCCGTCTCGCTGTTTATTTGTAGCCCACAAGACTCGGCCAGGGTGTTAGTGAGGACTGGGTGCTCTGGTCAGTCTGTGTGTGTGTGTCCGTCTGTCTGAGTGACAAAGAGGTCGCCTCTAATTAAAATCAGCATTTGTTGCCGCAGGGAGTGGTAACCATTGTCGTGGTGACAGTCGGCCCACTCGGTCCCCTAAGCAACCGAGCTACAGCTAATGAGAGGCTGCTGCCAGAGGAGCATGAGCTGCTCCCCGTCTCATTTTATTTTCCTTCTCTCTGCCTTTAATCTCTTTACATTGAGTTCATAAATGGTTTTGTTTTTCTGCTCTCTGTCTTCCTCCGACTTTGCCCACATCTATCTCCCTCCCGCTCTTTACTAATTTAGTAGACCTATAGGCGCGCTTGTCACGCTTTGATTATGTTTTCCATTCTCTCTCCCGTTTTCTGACTTCACCCCTACTTTCCAATTACATCTAGTTTTGTCTTTTAACCGTTCTTCATCTCGCTCTTCTTTCATTTTGCTCTCATTTATGGCAGCGCATGCATCTCCTCCCTCACGCCTCTCTCTCATCTCAGCCGTAATTAGCAACTTTACATTTCTTTCGTTCGCAGGCTCCGAGTCTCTCTCTCTCTCTCTCTCTCTCCCTCCTGTCCCTCACAAGAATTAACATTTAAAAGATGCTCAAATATCTTTGGAGCGTCTGTGAGCATATAGAGACATTTTGAAATTCAACGCAACATTTATCTGTCTGTGGTCTGCAGCCTTATCTCTGCAGCGTTGGCTCTGTTTGCCTGCAGAAATACCACCAAGTTAATAATTTGGGCCGCAATTCAAATGCTAAAACACTTTAAGAAAGCCTTGTGATGAGAATAGAGATTAAACACTTGGACGCGGATGACAGAATACTTTAGCAGCTCTTCTTTATGACAAGTGCTGCAATCCAGCAGCATTATATTCCTATGATGTGGTGGCCTGCGAAACGGGTGACATGAATAAATTGCTCCCCCTCATTCCACCTAAAGTTTGGATAGACGTGCTTGATTGCTTCTTGTTTCAACTCTTTGATAACGGAGAAGAGTACAGGGATATGCTCAACACACAGTTAACGCCAGGTACACACTATACGAGAATCAAGCTGATTTTGGGCCCTTCCGACAATTATCAGCAAAGCCCAGATTTTTGATGGTTGTAAAGATCATCTTTCCAGATATTCCTGCGGTGTGAGGTATGTTGAGAGTGTTTTTATATCCCCTGTTCGGCTCGGAAGTCCATCCTGGCCACGCCGATTTCAAACCGTAAATATGAAACATGTTCCGTATTTGCGATCGGGTATCCTGTTGTGTGTAGGGAACCCAGAGGACAGCCGATGATGCAGTCACGTGGGAAAGAGCGACAGCCAATCGAAAACCCAGCTGACGGAAGGACAACCACCGCTGTCATGGCGGCTGCGGTTAATGCATTAGCTAATGCAAAAAGCAAAGCATAAAGTAGTAATAAGATGGACCTCAGAAATGGAGGACTAACTTGTTGATTTGTGGCAACAACACAAGTGTTTATTTAAGCTCATGGCTGTTTTCAGGCTTTAGAAAATGGAACCCGTGACGGGAGACGTTGGCCAATCACAGGTCATTTCAGAGAGAGAGCGTTCCTATTGGCTGTTCATTCAACGGAGGCAGCTGTCAATCACTCGCAAACTCCAATCAAATGGTCAAACTAGGCAGCGCTGATCAAATCTGAATCAATATTCTGTTACTCTAATGCCTATGTCTCGCCTCAAATGACAAAGAGGAACATGATGTTTTTTTCTCATACACTACTGTTATAAAAATAACTTTTTAATCATATTTGCTCCAACGCTACCCACTGCTGCTTTAACATAACATGTCGTTACGTGTCGGGTCTCTCACATTTTGAAAATCTTTTAGTGTGGGCCAGCTTTAAGCTGAAAATGAACTGCTATTGTAAAAAGCCCAGATGTAATTCTGGAAATGGCAGGAATGTCTAATTGCCTTGTCAATTTGAGAACCACAAGGTCAGTGTACTCTGAGAGAAATATCTGCCTTTGTCTCCTATAGAGCTGTTGTTGTGGGCTTTGCATGCTGTGCTTTGTCTGCATGTCAGTTGAGACATTCCTGGAAATGAAAACCACAGCGCGGTGCTCCAAATGATAACTTCTTTTTCTGTGTTTCAGCAGCCACTACAGTATATAATTCACTTCCAAACCCAAGGCTTGATATATGCTAAACATTGTCTGGTGTCGCATCCAACAATTGTCTTGTTTTCCTCCCCAATTACCCTATTTTGCCCGTCATTCAACATACACCCAGTTATCAATGTGTCAGAAAGCTATATCTGCTGTCTGTTTCAGGACTACAATCTTATTTATTCACCTCAATGGCTTGTTGTCCAGAAACAAAGAAACAAAAGCCCAAAATGGCTTTTACAAGGGATAGCTTTCATGAGAGTGTCAGTGTGTTTCTTTAGCATTATTAAATTAAGTGTTGAGTGTATTATCTTTCTTTAGTGTTAAAGCTGAAGTAGGCAAGTTGTAACAAATATGATTAAAAAAAAGTTATTTTTTAAAACGGTCACTATATCCTGACAGTAGTACAATAGACAGGTAATCTGACAAAAAAAATGTGCCTCTGTGTCCTCCGGTGCTCCTGATGGCATCTGCAAGATTTCACAGACCGGAGGAAAACAACCAATCAGGGCCGAGCTGGAGCCTTGCCGTCTCTGAGCAGCTGTCAATCACTCACAAACTCCGATCAAACGGTCAAACTAGGCAGCGCTGATCAAATATAAATCAATATTCTGTTACTGTAACATCGCATAAAATGTTTTCAGGAACATCTTGTGGTGTACTGTTTAGCTGTAAAATGAGAAAGTTTGTGACCCGACAGCCATGTTGAGATCTGTTGAGGAAATACCAAGCACCGCCCACAAGCCGGAGCAAACTTTCTCATTTTACAGCTAAACAGTACACTACAAGATGTTTCTGATACTGCATTACAGTAACAGAATATTGATTCATATTTGATCAGCGCTGCCTAGTTTGACCGTTTGATCGGAGATCGCGAGTGATTGACAGCTGCGTCCGTTGAATGAACAGCCAATAGGAATGCTCTCTCTCTGAAATGACTGGTGATTGGCCAAGACTCCCATCACCAGCTAGATTTATTAAAGCCTGAAAACAGAGCCATGAGGAGGTGCAGAAGTCTAGTTTACAATACACTGAAAGGTGATTATGGAATTTTAGCTTAATGATGCCAAAAATATTCTGCCTACTGCCGCTTTAAATGATACTTTACATATCCTGTGTCCCAAAGCTTTCTGAGCTTTGGTTTGCAATTTTCAGAAAGCGGAGTTAGCCAAGGTCTACCTTTAAACATGAAACAAAGACACAAACCCAATAGAGAGTACATACATTTTAAGATTTTCTTCTGCAGTCAATTCAAACCTCTTTAAATTTGCCTTTTTGTTTGTTGGCTAATAGTCATTTATCCCATTTGCAGACTTTAGTAGCCTAAAGCTCAATCACTTATTCAACACCACAGAGTAAACATGATAAATGCTCGGTGTAGGCAGTCTCTTCTTTCACTTACCAACGCACAGAGTCTGATGTAACCATCCCTTGTGTGTCAGATCTTGGTAAATGGAAAACACTCCCCTTACAGTACAGCAGCCTTCATTAAAAGCTTCAGTTCTTGTTTGAATACAAGGCAGATGAAACTGTAACCTTAACATCACACAGATGTCTGTTTTGAGTGATTAGCCGAACCAATGTTACAGTTGGTGGAGCTCTAACATTAGCAGGCTCAAAGCCTTTAGATCGATATCACAGTGTCACTGTTGTCATTCAGGGCAGTGAGGAGGACTCTGGATTCCTCATGGGGGGAGTTTGATGTGGTGTGTACAGGCTTTAAAGCTGTACCACAGATTGTGTACTGTATATAGATGGACGATGCGTTTCCACTTTCTCCCGCAGTACAAAAGTGAAGTCAAAATATCCGTACGTGAGCTGCCATCTTGAGATTTTGACATCATTTGGAGTCAGAATCTGCACAGTAGTGATCTGGGAAACTGGATCCGTCGTATAGAGGTCCCGCCCACACACCCGCCTGAGCCAATCACGAGCAGAGCACGGCCGCAGCTTGTTAGCATGGGCAACTTAGCTGCCATGTTAGCACCATGGTAGCTGTTTGGCTAGAAAGACACAACAACAAACCATAATATCTCTATAACCATATGTATGATCAAATTGACACATGTTCTATTACACAGAGTCGTGACGGTTATGGAAAGTTAAAGTTTCATCTCCTCTCTTGTACAATTCCCGAGTCTCCAGCTCCATGACTTCACTCAGCTGTCAATCGTGACGCCTCACCCCCTTTTTATAGCATCAAATAACTTATTAAACCAAACTTATCAGAAAATTTGCACTTGAACATACATCAGCGTGACAAGATCTACCTAAAATGACAGAAAACATTTTTGGGAAAAATGTATTTGACGTGCACTTTGACTTTTTAGTTTGGCCCATGTCTCAACTGCTAACATGGAGTAGGCGGGCTTTATGATCTATACTGCAGCCAGCCACCAGGGGGCGTTTAAGATGTTTTGGCTTCACTGTTGGGGAGCTGTCGTGTCGTCCATCTTCATATTCAGTCTATGGGCTGTACTAATATTTTAATATTAACAATGGATCAAATGACAACATAAATTTCACACATTTCTTTCCATATCCTCAGAGTTTCATTCAATATATTCAGGATTTCATTCAATATTCTCAGGATTTCATTCAATATATTCAGGATTTCATTCAATATTCTCAAATTAAATTTCACATATATATATATATAATAATTTCCTGAACGGCATGCCATAATATATATCTATATAGATCTATATACAGTATATACAGTATATAAATCCTGTAACAATTATTAGTAGGACTGAAGGACTTTTAAAAAAACAATGACATAAAATATTTTATTCATGCACACAATGCAACAACATTTTTATTTACCTTGTATATGTATAAATAGCATTCCAAATAGCAAGTCTAACATAACCATTATCATGGGCAAATGTCTCATCGTAGAGTATAAAATGTCCTATCCTTCAGTATATTGAAGGATATGTTACACTGGATATGATGCGTGATGAGTGGGCTTTCAGAGGTATGCACTAAACCATGATGAATGGTGTGATGCAGCCCTGACACATAACCTTTTTGAGGCATGCGATTGGCTGATTCAGTGCTTCTGGGAGAGCATTTTTGGTAGACATCACTTTAGTCCTTATTTTACAACACTCAGGCGTCATTGCCGTCAGTACTTGAGTCACAGGTTTGGATTTAACTGTAAGTTTGTTTCCTAGTCAGTGCCTAGTTCCCACGTCTGCAGAGAATTTCTTGACTCATAAGTCAAAGCTTGAGATTATTCTTAGGAGTATTTCTTTTATAACTGGCCTAAGATTGGCATCATCAACATCATCCTGCTACTGTACAAACCAAATAAAACCTTCTTGGACAAAGTGTTGTGTGTATCTGCCAGAGAAGCTTTCTAGCTCTGTTACTCACGGTGTTCCGCTAAAAGTTTGATTAGACTACACGTATTGAGTAGGACTCATTTATAGACTTATGGAGGAGTTATTTATGAAGCTTCCTACACAAACTCTCAGCAAGTGGTAGACAGATCCCTCTCAGTGTGAATGACATCATCATTTTAACATTTCCTGTAGTTTTTCTTAGCAATCACTATGTGCAGTCAAGACGAGCAGACTGATATGCATAATTAGATGCAAGATATTTTTCTTTGATTATCTATAAGAAGTATTAAATGTTAAAGTGCTTTGGCTCTTCACATGGATTCATTTATTACTAGGTGTCAATCTCTGTGCTACAGAAATTATTTTATGTGAGCTATTCAGTTACAAATCCAAGGAGACCACCAGTTTGACTAGCATCTTTTTAATCATGTCAAGCGGCTAAGGTGCAATAACCCCAATCGCAACTGTGAAGGAGCCAAATCATTGCTGTGGTAGATATACATTTACGGCACGTCAAATATGCTGTGAAAAAAGCCCTATTGGAGGAGATATAATGACTTTCTTTTCAAAATTTCCATTACTGTGCCTAAAATGTAACAAAGTATGTGGGACTGTCTGAAGGGGGCAACGGATATGTGAAAAAGGTGATGTGTGGATATTGGTGGGGGAAAAAATAATAAGGAAACCAAGAGGGCGTTTTACCAACGGGACTGAAGTGGCAGCTTTTATAGTATCTCGAAGCATAGGGAGTGAAAAGCCCCACCTAACAGTTAGGCTACCTGCAAAGGAGTAAGAACAAATGCAGGCACACCCAAGTACAGGGCTCAACAATAAGGATTGCCTGAGGGCAAGTAAAATGCCATGTCGGTCTAGTAAATCTAGCAATTAAAAAAAAAGAATTAAACACATTTTCCCCCCCAGAACTGATTATGGAAGTAGCTAATGAGTGTTCTGATTAATTTACTTAAATACAGATTAAACATGATAATAGGGCGCCCCGATAGCTCAAATCGCTTCAAATCCGACCTGCAGCCATTTCCGCATGTCACCCCCCCTCTCTCCCCCTTTCTAGACTGTCCACTGTCCTGTGAATAAAGGCTTGAAATGCCCCCAAAAAAATCTAAATAAATAAATAAATAAATAAAGATTAAACATGATAATTAACTTTAGTTAATTAGCGGGTGATAGCCGCTAATAAATAAAACAATTTGTATAGGGGCAAGTAAAAACTGACTTTGGGAAAGCCATTAACACTGAAGCAGGGGACAAAGTCTCTCACACATCTGTAAGATGCATAGTGTGCTCCAGGGATGATGTATTTTTGTTGGCCAACCAAGCAGTTAGCATCATCCTGGGTTCCCTCGATAAATAGCTAATGGGATTTTTCCATTGGCTTTTGGATTATTGCAGAAAATAAGCATTGTGGCAAACAAACGTTTATGATACTTACACGTTTTGTTCAGCAAGATAATCTCCACAAATGAACACTACTTATAGGATTTTTGAAGTGTGAATGCAATCGACAGAAGTAAAAAAGCTAACATTAGGCTATAAACCAACTACACCACGGTCGCATGAGCGCGAGTATATACAATGAGGCTGTAAAGGCGGACGAGTCGGCGTGATGACATTTAGTAGTCTCATTTAGCCACTTGTTAGCAACTGCCTTTTTTAAGACACATAAAAGCTTAAAAATTCAGGAGTGGGGTATTTACTGATGTATTTTATGTCGTAGAATAAAATGTTAAAATCTCTTAAACTAGTGTTAATCACTGACCTTATTTCATCTAACTAAAAACCCATTAAAAAAAAACAATGACTTCCAGACGAGGGCACCGGAAATGTTGAAATTACTAACTCATTTCTGGGTTTTAGGACTCATTTAGCAATTCCAATTGGGTTCCAGCCAGTGGGGTAGTAAAATGGAAATAATCCCTACAAACTTTCCATTGAGATGTTTGAATTAGTGAAAAGGTGCCCCATGCAATATTACATCATGGGGCCCCACAATTCCTTAGCTACGCCCCTGTTAAAAGAAAAATCACCCCTGGAGGCCAAATAATACTGCTGTTCTGTGTTTTGTAATAATGATATTAAGCATTGCAAATTACAACATTTGGAGGTATTTGGTCATTATCAGAATCCCCTCTTGGACAGATGTACATTAACGGTGTAATTCCTCCTGCAGAGAGAGCAGACAGACAGAGAGCCGCATCATGAACATCCTCTCACCGAGTCTCACCACACGGTGGCCCTGTGCCTCCTTCTCCATGCTCCTCCTCGCCTCCGCCACCGTTAAAGCTCAGCTTCTCTCCCTCCTCCTCCTCCACCACCACCACCTCCTCCTCCTCCTCCTCCTCCTCTACTTCCACTCCTTCCTCCCGTCGCGCTGCGCAGAGCAGAGAGCCACAGACAGACGGTGCTCCTCCAGCAGCAGCTCCGTGTGCAGCAGCAGCTCCCGGTGTGTGAAAGATGGTTGGCGGCTTGTGCGCTCGCAGGTTGGCCCGCCGGTCGCGGTCCGCCCTGATAGCAGCCCTCACGGTGCTGCTGGTCCAGACGCTGATTGTGTGGAACTTCAGCAGCCTCGACTCCGGCGAAGACCGGGAGAACGGAGGCTCCAGCGTGCGGGAGAAGAGGGACAACAAAGCCGCCGCTGGCAGCGACTACCTCCAGCAGCACGGGGTGGTCCGGCAGCAGCAGCGGCAGCATCTTCCTCCGCAGCCGCCTGGGAAGGGGACGTCTCGACACATACAGCAGCCGGTAAGACAGATGCGCTGCCGACGTATTCATATCATATCCCCGCTACAAAAAAAAACAAAAAGAGAGACTGTCTGCAGGCAGTCAGGTCACAAAACATCTCCTGTGTGTGCTTTTTTTGGGAGACAAGCTGCACACGGATGGGCCTCCAAATGAATGAATGTTTGTCACTTGAACGGAGGCTGCCTGGTAGGGAAATGATGAGATGTCTGAAGGAAGAGAGACCTTTTTTTCTTACTCCGAGCATCCTCAGCTCTGAATGCTTGAGCCACATATTGAGACTCCAGTTTAAAATGCCAAAGAAGAGTCTGAGATGTGAACTCAGCATGTAGTTCACTCCAGGGCAGAATGAGAGCACAACAGGATCAAATCCTTCCACTAGATAATAAGCTGAGGGGGTTTGTGCATGAACAGCATTGTCACTGACTGGGGTTGTATAGCCCATATACCTGTCATGGTCTATTTGGTATTTTTAGTCAAATACAGTATAGCTGCATGGCTCAGCAGCACTGTCTGAGAGAGACAGAGAGAGAGAGAGACGGAGAGAGAGGCCAAATTGAAAAATAACCCAATTTGCAGAGTTGTTTTTGATGAGTGTACAAAGATTAGAGTCATCTGTTGTTTGTGAAAACACAAACAGCTTTTATTGGTAGTGGCAGCCATGAGACACCAGAGGTCAAGATATAGATGCGATTGTGGAGCCAAAGCAAACCCGCATAATGAATAAATTGAGTTAAAGACAGCCTGTGGAACCATTCAGAAGTACTGTGTAGAGGAGCCGATGCCGCTCGTCGAACATTTACGAACTGGCTCTTAAAAAATCCAAATGTGTGTTTGTTTGTAGACTCTGACTCTGCCCTGGAGGCTACACACACCGAGCCCTATTTGTACAGTTCTCCCTCATACACAGCATGTGATTAATTTTCACAACCCCCCGATCTCCGCAATTAAAAAATCCTCCAAAAATTGAGCTGGTCTCTCAAGCATTTATAGGCTGCCCTGAAGAAATTGGACGCAGTTGTTCCTGGTTGGCGAGCGTAGAGCGGCGCTTTCCCCCCTTCACAAAAGCTGCCAGCCATTCAAGTGTATAGCCCTGCTCCATCAGCCACCATGCAACCCAGTAGATAACCGGCTTTGATGTAGCATGATACACTGTGGCCTCTGCGCTCAGTCAGTCACTCGGAGCACCCTGCACTGTATCATCTGTCTCCTCCGCGGATTTTACAGTGACTCACTCCGCTTCATCTGTCTGTCCCACCTGCCGGGCGTCTCCACTCAACAGCACAAAGTCATGCTAAAGGACGGGGGGGGGGTTATATTTGACTTGTTGGAGAATCCTCTTAAGAAATATCACTTGTAATATCCCTGTAATAGTCCTGCAGGGGCTCATTAGTGAGTTTACATTATAACACTTTCAGGTGCTGTTAACATTTGCTTCTTGTATGGAATTACTGCAACATTCCTATAAGGGTTGTCCATGAATTAGTAACGCGGTGACATAACAGGAGCTGGGGATCAGTGGTGTCAGAACCTTATTCACGCTGCGTCAACACTGGTTTGTCCAAATGTGTTTCCCTGTTAAAGCACACAGTGAATCTGCACCCGTGACCTTTTTTTAAAGAAGGGCTTTCATCCCCCCCATCGCCTCGAGGCACTTCACACAGTCCTGTATGCCAGTCAGTCCCACCAGTCAGCCAGACAGTCAGCCCGCCTGTCAGATTGTCAACCCGCTCTGCAGCTCTGTGGCCCCCGGACTCTTAACATTCAACTGGTCGCCCTGGGCCACACACGCATTCCCTCAATTGGTTAATCACTGCGTTTTCATTCTTTCTCCCCTTGTGGGTGGTGTGTGTTTGTGTCAGTGCATGTGTGTGTGTGTGTGTGTGTGTGTGTGTGTGTGGCTTGGCAAGGCAGAGTTGTCCAGCCTAAGGGTGACGCATAAGCGCCAACTGATGCTATATGAGGCACCACGCCTGAGAGAGAGGGGAGAGCGGCACTTTGATCCAGAATAGAATGAGCCAGAAGCTACCGTGTGACATTGACAATAGCAGAATTTTCTATGTAATAAGTTGTGTCGGATGAAAAACATTATGCATAGCTCTGGATGTGTCATCCCAGCAGGCGAGGGCTACAGTTGTCATTAGTGGGACTCCCGTTGTGTCTCTTGAGGGAAATGCTGCCAGAGAGCGAAAAGATGTTTTCTTCTCCAGTCCAACAGACGCCGCAGCTTGTTGTTCGCATCTCCACATGCCTCGTGTATCTGGATATAATCGCTTGAGTGGCATTATGTTAGCTGTGAGTGTTAAGGCTCTACCTGTTGCAGATTCCCTGTCAGAAATGTCTACACTTATTAGTCTGTCTTGCTTTGCCTCACATTAGTTTATTATAGGAGACAGAGCATCACAGTTATTATTAATAGGTGCTTATTAAGGCGGTCCTGTTGACGATGGGTGTGAAACACTGTTAAAGCTGCAGTGTGTAGAAATGGAGCAAATATGATTTCTAAAAGTTATTTTTACAAAACGGTCACTATATCCTGACGGAAGTGCATGAGACAGGTAATCTGAAAAAAATCATGTGTCTCTGTGTCCTCTGGTGCTGGCATCTGCAAGATGGCCGGAGGAAAGCAACCAATCAGAGCCGAGCTGGAGTCTTGACGTCTCCGAGCAGCTGTCAATCACTCGCAAACTCCGTTCAAACGGTCAAACTAGGCAGCGCTGATCAAAAATGATTTTGTTATTTTTCGCCTCAAATGTTTTCAGAAACATCTCGTTGAGATCAGTTGAGGAAATACCAAGCACCGCCCATCAGCCGGAGCAAACTTTCTCATTTTACAGCTAAACAGTACACTACAAGATGTTTCTGAAAACATTTGAGGCGATAAATAGGCATTACAGTAACAGAA
>CAKAOI010026447.1:16531-28812 GCA_916701655.1 Sebastiscus albofasciatus | reverse complement strand
CCACGCTAGTTCAGATCAGAAAAACACACAGCAACTCTTCTCATTTTTCATCTTCATCTCATCATTCAAACACACAGATATTTTCACAGCGACATCTGGAATGAAGCTAAGTGGAGAGCTAGAGTGGTGTGAAAATGGTCGGCAAACGCTGCTTTGTTTCATGAACGTTTCATAACAACGGCTTGTATATCCGCTGTCCTGATGCTGAAATCTGTGGCTACGAATTCAACATACATTAGCTTAAATATGTGAATATATATGTAGAGTACCTTGACCCAGTCCTCCATGTCTCCATCGTCAATGACCTCCAAGATTTCCTGATCCTCAATGGTCAGTTCATCTGGCTGAGACGCCTGGAAACAAGGAAACAGATCAGTTTGAATGAAGGTGAGACAAGGTGACACTCGTCTCTTGAATTATGTGCAACCGAAGATGTAAAATTAAGAAACAATTGTGTAAACTGACAGTTTATTATCTATAAGTATGTGTGCTATAAGACAGAAAGCAGTAGTTTGTATTCTGCTGGTACCTTGTAGGAGTAGAGTACTTTGCAGGTGAGGGGATAGTTTTTTAAGGTGCTGGAGGGGCTGGAGCTGCTGTCGTCTAACACTTCACCGCTGTCCTCCATCTCCTCTTCATCCTCTCGCTCCAGATCTGTTGTTCCCTGCAGGAATATGACATTACACTTATTTTTAATTACACTAGAGCACTCTTATGGCTACAACAAATCAGTCAGCAAATGAAGACAAAAAAACATAACACACGGTTACGAAAAACTCAAAGTTAAAAATATTTGTGGGTCTTACAGAGAGCGAAGGATCGTTGGTACTGAGGTTGTTCCAGCGATCGTTCTCCAGCTCCTCCATCACCTGGTTCATGGCGCTCTTCAGCCACGTTTCAACAGCAACACCCGCCTGCCTCAGCAAGTCCAGACGGGCCTCTGCTTTCACCTTCACCGTCTGCAAATGAACAAAATAAACCGATATATCAGAAGATCAGTGGATGAAAATACTTGAAAGTATTTCAATTTTATTTAATCAATTACTTGTTTGGAAAAGTGGTCAATAAAGTCAATCAGTGTTTCCCAAAGACCAAAATGACGTCCTCAAATGTCTTGATTTGTCCACAACTCAAAGATATTCAGTTTACGGTCATAGAGGAGGAAAGAAACCAGAAAATATTCACATTTAAGAAGCTGAAATCAGAGTAATTTAGACTTTATTTTTATGAAAAAATTATTCAAACCGATTAATAGATTATCAAAATAGTTGCTGATTATTTTAATAGTTGACAACTAATCGATTAATCAATGCAGCTCTACTATTCATTATCGATTACTCTCATGATTATTGTCTCAATTAATCAGTTGGTCTATAAAACACCAGAGCAAATTCTCACACTTCTGCTTGAAAACTGACTCAAATGATTAATTGATTACCAAAATAGTTGCCAATTAATTATCTGTCAATCAACTAATCAATTAATTGACTAAACTTTGCAGCTATTAGACCCTAATTGGTGTAATTTCATCTTTTAAACCAGTAGAGGGCGTACTGGGGCCACTTAAAGTAACTGGACACTGATTAAAAAAACAGAGAAACTGTATCACACACAAACACACACACACACACTCTAGTTACCTCTGCCCTCCGTAGACTCTGCCTGGCGACCTCCATCTTGGTCTCCAGCTCACTGTTGTTCTGCTCTGATGACTCCTGCGTCCCATATCCCTCCAGAGCCTGAAAACAAATCACAACAATCATCTAAAAAATGTATAAAAACAACACAGGACGGAAACAATAAACCATTAATTGAAGACTTTTGATTGAGCGTCACTGCAGATAGAGAGAGACTCATTTCCTGTTTAATGGAAAGTCTGATAAAACGTCACTGATACCGTTAGTTGGCTTATCTTATCTTAACCGATGGACTTTCACAATAAAATCAGGAAAAGGGGTTAACGTGAGGTGATGAGGAGGAACTCTTATCCTGCATTGTCTTGCTTCATCATATTTTCCTTCACACATGGTGGATGATTTTATGATCTCCTGGTTTATTATTATCAAACTGACGTGCTTTATGGTAAATTCCAGTTTACAGGAAAAGGGCATCCGTTGGTCATTAATCCTGTGACGTATCACATTAACAGTAAGGGGTTTAGACTACAGATTACAATCTGCTTTCTCCAGTAAACTGGCTTCATGTAAGTGAGAAACCTGCTTTCTGTAATCCGGGTTAGAGGATTAGAGAAATCTTTGCCCAAGTAGATTTCTCCTGGGGAACGCCGGTTTCTGATGCAGGATTGTCTGCAGATTACTTTAAGGAAACAAGGTTTGTTTTTGATGTACGGGAGTCACCTCAGTCTCACACATCTATAAAATAGTTTCACCAATCAGTAAAGAACGCAGTAAAGAACACAAAGTAACCGGTCAAGTTGTCCTTTGATTCTAGCAGGAAGTCATCAGGCCATAAATCTGTATCAATCATTTAACACATCGTCATTTTCTGTAATAATTTCCTTGTGAGGTGGCAAAACAACACACCAGGAACATACCGTTAACTGTGATGGTAGAAACAACACTGTTTTATTGTGTTACATAAATTGGTACAGGTTTTTTATTTAACCTTTAATCAACCAGTAAATCGTCTTGAAGAGTTTCTGTTGCAATGATTTGATTTCCCAAATTTTGCAATTTTAGATATAAATGCAGAAAGCTTCTGTCAGAGGGAGCGGAGCAGATTACATAACAGCTGTTTTTACCCGGTTCAGTGCGGGCTTTAATAGCTGTTCACACCTCCAGGCGCAGTTTTATATTTATGTATTTTTTGTCTATCTACAATATTCCTAGCCTCCATAATTCACGCTAGGAATATTGTGGATATGTCTACAGGTTTTCAACACAGGACATGTCAGTATATGAATTAAAAGAGGAGACGTCAGTACTCCAGGAATATAAGAACCGTGTTGATGGGACATTCTAGTCAGGTTTCCACCACAAGTTCCTAGGATTTTTGGTCCCGGAAATACTTTTCAAGGAACTAAAAGGTTCCTTCAGCCCAGTGCTGTCTGCGTTTCCACCACAGTCTAAAGACCTGTGATGATTAGGCAAATTAGTCCGCTGACATGAAAAAGCAACATGACATGTGACAAGGGCTGTTGGTGGTCACAGCGGTAAACACACTCTGCAGCCTGCAGTTCAGTGTGTCCGCCTGTTTCATCTAAAATAAATGTGAAAAAAATAAATGTTTTGTCTCACTACGACAACGTTTACTGCTGCATATATTTACTGATGCACGTTGGATGTAACGAATGAAATGAAACTAAGAGCGTCTGTCACCACAGTAAATCATCTGTTAAGTGTTTGAGGGTTACTTATTTGTGCTTTATAACTTAACTGCCGTGAAACAATCAGTTTCAATGCTACCAAACAAAGAGAATTGTTCTCCCCTCGTCCTAAAATGGTCCTAATTCGATACTAGAGTTACTTCCTTGTTCATGAATGAAGCGGCACACGCGTTGAAGCCTTTGAAGCAGCGGTGCTGTGTGTTTGACCAATCAACGACGATCATCCCTGCAAACTCCACCCCGAAAGTTCCTGTACTTTCAGAAAGATTCAGAAAAACCTTTTTGAAGGGTTAAATGTCACTGAAACTGAATTTAGACCCTGGTTCCTGCGGTCGAAAGTTCCTCAAAAGGTCCTTAGTCTCGGGGGGAAGTTCATGCAATCGAAACAGGGCTAATGTCTCTCTTTTCATTTGGATGTTTTTTTCTTTGCATTGAAATTGTCTCTGTAAAATGGAGAACGGTGTAGAAGGAGGCGACGTTGTGAATAAAGGTGCACATTTGATTTAGTGACCACTGGGTGTCATAGAGGATATTGTTACAGTATCTCCCTCCTGCCTACATCATCATCTCTCCATCAGTGTGATCTGGTTCTCACCCGCTGAGTGTGGATGATGCTCTTGTATTCTCGGGCCACACGGCTCGCCCATTTCCTCGCCTCTTTATCCAGACTGTGCTCCTCCGACGTTCCACTCTCCTTCTGCAGCTGCAACACCTACAATACAGAGACGGAGAGAATAACAATATTTAACAAAGATAATAGAGATACTGTACAGTTACAGTATACCAGACTGCTGATACTGATTTATTATTGTAAATCAGTTACTGAAGTTGAACAAACCTTCACAACAACTTTAATAACTTTCATGGGAGACATTTGGGGTCAATCCAAATTAAAATCTCTGCACGAAGATGTTGTTTGTCTTACTAATAATACATTTCCTGCAAATGACCTCACATAGGAACACAATTCATTCTTTGTGAAATGAATGTTTCCAAAATAAAATCTTGCTTAATGCAATGACCCACCAGAACACCTTTAAGTGGGCCTTGTGGTTTCCCAAATGCCAGGAAGAGTAGGAGTGTAAGTTATGACCACTACTACTGTTATTTGGCAACCTCCTCTTTACATATTACACGTGCCCAGTTTTAATAAAGTGCACTGTCGGAAAGACATTAGTCTCAGTGTCACCACTGTTCATTCAGGTTAATTCTGCAGGCTGCATTTAGGTAGTACTACATCATCATCACCATCATCATCAAGGGAACATATTCATCGTACATTTATTTATGAAGTCCGAACCCAGCTGGCTCTCACTTATGTAAGAGGGAGGGAGAAAAATCTGTTTACACTGAGAAACATTGAAGAGCCAACAGCTTCATTCAGTCCATGAAGGCATGTTGGTAGGTCAAATAAAAACCTCACATCTCCCCCCAAAAACACACACAACCCCCCGCCCCCTGAGGTTTACTGTTTCTGATAGCGGTAAATGTGCACGGCTACATGCAAAGGCTCAGAAGCAACGCTGTACAGAGGCTGCAACCTCCGGTTCTGAAAAGTGAAGCCAACGCTGAAAAGCCTTAAACCTGCATTATTTCTAACAGCCAGCAGGGGGCGACTCCTCTGGTTGCAAAAAGAAGTCTGATTGTATAGAAGTCTATGAGAAAATGAGCCTACTTCTCACTTGATACATTGTAAACATAAGTTTATGGTACAGAGATACCACGTGGGGACTGACTGCGACAGCCAAAAACCAAGATGGTGACGACCAAAAACTAAGATGTCGATTGCTAAAAACCAAGATGACGACGGCCAAAATGCCAAACTCGAGGCTTCAATACCATAGTCCACAAACCAATGGGTGACGTCACGGTGACTACGTCCACTTCTTATATACAGTCTATGGGTGCACACATCGGAGCAACAGCGGCTACAGAGATACCACATAGGGACAAGATCTGATTGGTGAACATGGGACTGGTTGTGTAAATGAACGAATGTAAGTAACGTTACCGTGGGGATTATAATTAAAGCATGATATGTCTCGTTAACGTATGATACACCTGTGGCGTTGTGGTGGCGTTATCAACAGGATAATGTGACCAAAGATAGCATTTTCAGATTGGACTTTTCTTCTTTAAAGATTGAAACCAATCCCTAAAATGTGAGTTAAGAGGTTTCTACATGACAACAGCGGTGTGTGTATGGAGGGAAAAGGCCTGGGTGGGGGGGGTCAGTGCACTCTGATGAGGCCCACTCACAATGCCTCCTTTTCACAGATGGGCCGTTCACAGGGCCCGGCCTACCTCCTGCCCCTCCCTCCCAGTTCAGCTCCATTCCTTACCGGATCCCTCTGTCTGGTGCGAGTGGTATGGGAGGGAGAGAGGGAGGGAAGGCTCTCCACCACTAATGTTTTCTTTAGGAACAGGCTGCTGCTTGTTTGACTTCCAATGAAAACAACGCCAGCATTTGCAGTTTGAACAAATTGTCCAGTGTTGTCCAGCGGTGCAGAGGACCAGTGCAAAGGAGGACCGGACTAGTACGGCGAGGAAAGACGTGTGTGCGACATACATTCATGTGCAGCCGCCACCAATAAACCTCTGGCAGATTTGCACACCGGGGCTGTCTTAAAGTCTGATGGTAAAATATTTTTGGACTGAAGTTGACATTTATGCTGGTATTTAATGTTTTATAGAGGGTAAAAAATGCTATAAAGTACCAGTATGGGTGGAAAACTGAGACGTTATGGACTTCATGAACAGGTGTGGAAAGGCGCAGGGCAGAACAGATCGCACCATGACTCAGGTGGGATTAGATGTTGTAGGATATAGCACTTTTATAGCCCCACGTGTTTGGAAAAGTCTGCCAGGAGAGCAGATTTTGATAAGATAACAGCAGGAGATTCAGAGCAGCATTGAAGGTAATGAAATACGATCCAGGAAGTCCAGTTTAAGTAATAGATCCATGAACTTGAAGGATTATCAGCTGATTCAACAGCTGTTTACAGTATCATACCATGAGGAAGGATTTTACAAATCTGGAAAGTTATCACAGTAATGACAAGTTAAACAGAAAGAAGTACGTCAGTCATGTTAATATGTACTTTCATGTGTTTAATTGACCATTGCAGCACTTTGCCAGATGACCAAGTGTATTTTTCTGCAGCTCTCGGTGTTGGTGCCAAAGCAGTGCTAATGTTTCTCTGCATGTGTCTTGACTGTATCTGAGCCACTCACAATAATTTCATATGACTGTAATAAAGTCTTGATCATGACTCAAACACGAGCAAATACTGTTTGTTTGCAGCTGGTCAAAGTTCAGAACGAATCGGCCGATAATAGTCGGTGGACGATCGATCGGAGCACCCTCACATCTAGTATTGGACAACTTAAAATTCAACCTGATGATGGCGCTAGATGACACGTCAAGGATCACCAAAGTTATTAGAATTCATCCTGAGGGGGACATGAATGTCTGCACCAAATTTCATGGCCATCCATCCGATAAGTCACCACAAATGGGAACCTCGTGGTGGCGCTAGATGAAAAGTCAGGCGATAAAATGAGCAAGATTCATCCTCTAGGGATTATGAATGTTTGTACCAAATGTTGTGCCAATCCACCCAGTAGATGTCAAGATATTTCACTTTGACCTGCTGGTGACTCTTGAGGAAAAGTCAGGTGATCACTAAAATCAGTAGGATTCATCCCCATGAATGTCTGTATTAAATTTCATGGCAATTCATTTGATAAGTAAGGGATAATGACAGGGCGATGCTGCTCTCATCGCCCTGAAGGGGATTCTTTCACAACAATGACCTGCTCGCTGCACATTATCCCGCTTATTACACAGCTACTTACTGAAGAAATCAATATTTTGACACAAAAACGGTCCGCCAGAGTCAGACATCTGAACTGCGTCCTTAGCAACGGCCTGTTATACATAGCAACGGCCTGTTATAGAAAAATTACAGACCGCAGAATGCAGTGATTGACCAATCAGAATCGAGTATTCAACACAGCAGTGTAATAATGTTGAGATATTTCAGTCTGGACCAAAGTGGTGGAACAACCGACATGTGACAATGGTCTTGAATCCACATCAGGTATTGAAGCCATCTGCTGCACGACTTGACCCACTCAGCCATCAGGATGTTCCATGAACTACTTGTTCCACTTGAACTGGTTTTGTAATGTAGTTTAAACACATTAAACTGTCATCCGTTGTGCTTCTGACAGATTGCACAACTGACCCAACTCCTCCAGTTTGTTTTAACTGTGGTGACGGTTGGGACCCTCTGAAAGGGCTGCAAGATACACCGGCCGTGAGGTGATTTTATTTTGGACTTTTCTCTATTGCCTGAGTTGGGAACCCCTGTTCGACATTATAATGGACTAGAGGCTCAGCAGTAAAGGTGGTGGTGTAGGCCAAATGTAGAACTGACTTTAGATGAATAGCTGAAATCATCATGTTAACATGTACTAGTCTTGCTGGTTGTATTCATTATTTACTCCGGGCTGCCATCTGTTTCCTACATCATTGTTTACAGAGGGCCGAGATATCAAGAGGTTATTTTTAGAAACCAAAGAGCCGGACCTTCAATAGATTAATTTAGTGCTAGATAACGATGGTAGCTGGCTTATAACATGTCAGAATATTTTGGTGAAATGGATGTTTTTGTCAGTGTGACCCAGTATCACAGTGAAACACAGCTGCTGGCCTCCACGGCAGAGTAAACAACAGAGTGCATTTGTGCCATATTTTACAACAAATGGTGACCCACATTCTTTTTTTTTTCTTTTTATTGCATTTGTGCAGTCAGAGGTGGCAGAAGTTACTATAACTCAGACAGTCTATTTTTAACAAGTGTGTTGTAGGGCATTCATAACCACTATGTAGGCCCCATCTACGCGTATACTTATTTTTAAATAAAGATACAGATATTTTTAAAAATGGATATTTTCCCCTCCGCTTAAAAACCAGTCCACATGACCTTCGTTCTACAAAATATCTCCGCCCACATTAGAACGCTAAAACGACTCCAAACGCTCACCGTAATATTTACATGTCACCAAAAGTGTGAAACCCCCCAGTGTGTTGTCTTTGTTGCCATTAGTGTCCCATACAACATAGACGGCACAGAATATTTATGCAAAACACTTCTGCACACTGAGCAACCAAAAGGTATTGACAAATAAATCTACTTCCGTGTTAAAATGAAGTCTGGGAACTAAAAGACAGGAGCAAATCCACCACTACTGTAGTAATAAAACATCAGGATTTACCGTATCTGAGTCGATGGGCTGGTACAGGAAGTCCGGGGCTTGCTGAAACATGAGGTTCTTCTGCACAAACAGCTGCTGGTGAAACTCCTGCAGAACCTACATGTATGTGTGTGTTTGAAGGGAAAAGATGAAATACATGTATAAGTTTTGCCAGAAATGAAGTAGACAGCTCTGCAGCAACTCTATATGCACGCATAATTCAAGATATAAACCTGTTAGTGGATTCTTTTCTCTGCAACTTTATACCTTTATTGCAACATGTAAGAGACTGAAAAGGTAGGGCTAATTAAAAATAATGATCTGTATGGGATGTCCGGCCGTTTAATGTGATTTCACTGTAAAATTTAAGATCCTGACTCCATATTTAGACCACTAAAACACAACATAACAAAAAATCAAACAGCACTTCATCCAGTCAAATCTAAATGTCCCATTACACAGAGCACACAAGATCTGCTTCAGGAGAGTTGTGTTGACACAGGAAGCACATGGGCTGAAATGTGAGCTCTATTGAAAACCGCTGCTTCCCTCTCTAATGATTCGTTCATATTCTGGCCCGAGCAGAAACAAAACGCCGCTCCGGCTCCAGAGACGCAAGGTGAACCTGAAAAAAACAGACTGAAGGAGGCCAACGACGGCTCAAGAGCATGTAACCGAGGAGCGCCGAGGTAACTCAAACCGTCCAATTAATTAGCAGGCGGCGAGGCGGTAGAGGTCAGCTCTTCCAAAGACTTTGAGGGATCCTGATGTCCTGGACACATCCTAGATTTCGGTATCAGGGATGATCGGGGGATAATCTTATAGATTTGCCATGGGTTAAAACAACCCTGATCAATCGTGAGTGTTATAGTTTTATAGCGTTGCATCAATTTCAGGAGTCTCCTAGTTAAACTTTCATTTATATCAATAGTTTAAGATGATCAACTTAAAAGGGCGGGTCCATTATTTGTCTATCGGTGGTGTTCAAGCCACCCTTCAAGCCCTTCTAGAACTTTTTTCCACGTGACCTGACGTAGGTTTCTGCATGATGACACTGCTACATGTACAGTATATATATACACATCTTTATAGTCAGTGTATTAACATTACATACAGTAACTTAGATGGCGGTCGGCACGCCCCCAGTTTGGAGAAGCAGACAGGAGTACGAAGCTAAGCAGTGTACTGCCGTGGACGCCACATTAGTTTGGGTCCGGAAGTCACACAATAATACAAACAAACTAACCGATCGGTGCAGCGGTAGACCAGCAACTCCTGTGTTCTGAGAGGTAAAATTACTGTTTTTGTGAATGGAGTCTGGTGGCTTTGAAGACAGCGATATAATGGCTTCAGTTCCCCATTAGAAAGGGCTGTCTGATGCCGAGGTAAAGTGGTGAAAAATATTCGAAATATTGCGTACACTTAAACGGATATTGATTTTTTTTGGTGGCTAAAATATGTTTTTATGCTGCTCCCGTCCACAACCACTTCACCTCACCGTCAGACAGCCCTTTCCGACAGGGAACTGAACAGTTATTTCCAAATTTGAGCAGCTGATGTTGACTCAACTAGTGTTGTGTTCACATATTCATAATGTTATTGATTAGCTTACTTTGTCGTGAAAAATAAGGTGGGCCAAATTTAGTAGACTAGATATATGTTTAATAAACTCTTCTCCTGATATGTATGTATTTATTTTTAGTAAATATACTGAGCAGCTTTGGCACAAACATTTCTTTCTCTTTTCTCATTTTCAGGTTGAGTCTTGAGCGAACACTGGGCAGCTGTGTCATTTAGGAGAATAAAAGTACTGGATCGGACTCGGTAATGGTCAGATATCCAATATTAAAGGACTTGGATACAGAAGTGAAGTGTTTGTTGTCCAGTGGGTTTGAAGACTTACCCCATTAGAGCTGTTTAAGAGCTGGTTGAAGGTGTTGTGGACCGCCTGGTAACTTTCCAGCTCAGTCTGGCACAGCGAGACGAGGTAATCTTTCACCTGCTCGTAGATTCTGCCATCTAAGACCTGCAGACAAATATACAATTTCAACTTTACAATACATCTCTACTTCCCACCATCCACCTGCACACCCATCCACACAGAGTGTGCGTCCTCACCTTGATGCAGTCCACGAGGTCTGTGTCATAGTAGCGCTGCTGGTGAGCGTTAGCGGCTGCTAGCATGAGAAGGTAGTCGTTTCTGGCATGCGTGGATTTGGAGTTGCACTCGCTCTTCTTGTTTTTCAGCTGGAAGGGAAACGTTCAATAATGTTGAATGCCGACACCAAAATGTCACAAAATGTAGAGCAGTTTTTTTTGGGAAGTAAAGATCTCATACCTTTACGCTCGCCCTCTGGAGACTGGATCTGGACTGGAAGAGACTCAGCTTGGACCTGAACAGAAGAGAAGACATTGTTTGACTTCATGACTATAAAAGTGACACATCAACAGTGTTGTAATATTTGTTTTTAGTTGTGGTTTTGCATATGAGCAGCATATGGCTCATTTTCAGGTCAGCAAAGTACGTACAAATTGTTGAACAAGAGGCCTCTTAGGTCTATAAATTATGTATAACTCTTGGCTTTAAAAGGTGTTGGTGATGTTGTTGGTTTGGCTTGAAATTTGGATTTGCCACAACTCAAATGTAGAACTGACCTTGAGATGAATAGCGGATATTGTCAAGTTAACATGTACTGTAATCCTACTGGTTGTATTTATTATTTACTCCCTCCAACTGAGGGGGCCAGCTGGCTAGCAGCTCACATAAGACCTAAAACAACATAAACAGTTATGTTGAAAAGACACTAAAGTAAAGCCAGCTTTCTTAAAGGAACAGTGTGAAGCATTTCAGGGGATCTATTGGCAGAAATGGAATATAATATTAAGTATGTTTTCATAGTTTATAATCACCTGAAACTAAGAATCACTGTGTTCCGTTAGCTTAGAATGAGCCCTTCATATCTACATAAAGAGCGGGTCCTCTTCACAGAGTCCGCCATGTTGCTCCTCCATGTTTTTATAGTAGCCCAGAATGGACAAACCAAACTCTGGCTCTAGAGAGAGACTTTCACGTTTTTACGTTACCCGAAGGCCAACGCGCTTGTGAAACTGTGGTAACGTGAGTCGCAGAGTGCAAAACTGTGGCACCACCAGCCGCCGTCTGTCATCCGTTGCTCCTAAAGTAGTGTTATTATGGTATGGATGGCCTCTGAACGAGGTGAACAGCGTTACCATGGTTTTGCACTTGGCAGCTCACGTTAACGCAGTCTTGGAAAGGAAGTAGCGAGTGGAGAGGTGCAATCTGCAACCACACCACTAGATGTTAGGGATGGGCAATATATCGATTTCATATCGATATTGTGATACGAGACTAGATCTCGTCGCAGATTTTTGATATCTTAAAAAGGAATAAGTCTTGTCTTTTCCTAGTTTTAAATGCTGCATTAAAGTAAAGTGATGTAATGTTCTGAACTTACCAGACTTGTTCTAGCTGTTCTATTATTTGCCATTTCCCAGTTAGTCATTATATCCACATTACTAATGACTATTTATCTAAAGTCTCATTGTGTAAATATTTTGTGAAAATACAACCATACAATATCGTCGCAATATAAATATCGATATCGAGGTATTTGGTAAAAAAATATCATGATATTTGATTTTCTCCATATCG